>PIJE02001537.1:68035-74383 GCA_002895965.2 Coryphaenoides rupestris | reverse complement strand
TGTCACTACTCCGGAGTGAGAGAACATAACACACAACGCATTATTAGGACTGACAAACATACACACAACGAGAAATAACCCGAGAAAAAAACACAGCGAGGACACGTGACCCGGTCAGAATGTGGGCCGTGCTGCCGGGCATCGTCCCCGGGTCCCTCGCACCTCTGCGCTGGTATGCACCCACCCACCCCTGCAGCAGCAAGTCTCGCGCCTAATGACTTCCCCGTAGCCCCGGGAGCCCTACTTCCTGGGAGGTGTCGGCCTGCCATGTGTTTAGCAGGGATTAATGGACTCCCTCTGATTAAGGTGTGTGTGGTTGCGTCAGAGTGAAAGCATTCCGCGCATGCCGCCGGTCAACTCCTCCGGCTGCGTTGGGAATGTCGCGTGTGTGTAATGTGTGTGTGTGTTGTATAGTGTGTGTGGGGTGTGTGTGTGTGTATGTGTGTGTGTGTGTGGTGTGTGTGTGTGTGTGTGTGTGTGTGTGTGTGTGTGTGTGTGTGTATTGCGTGCATTGGCGTCCACCTCGAGTAAGTCAAGTATTCACGGCAGGCTCTGTGACGAGATCTGCATGACAACGTTAGTCAAAAGCCAGCAAAGTTTGGACATCTTCTTCTCAACCAAGAAGAAGATATCAAAGTATGTCAAAGACTACAAGGTACCATAGACCATAGACAGACACACACTAGAAGTGCCAAACCCCATTGTGTGACATTCTCAGACCTAATGTCATTCAGGTACAGATCCTAAACTTGTAACCACAGTATAACCTTGGCTCCTCCCCTTCCTCAGACAGCAGAGATGTTGAGTGACATTGTTGTCCTACTGAGTCACGTCTCATCATAGTACAAGTCAGGTACATTTAGAGCTCTATTCTGCCTCTTCCTGCGACCTGATGGCAACAATGACATCGCTTCCTCTCGGAGCGCCGCGACCCCGAATGTGAAAGAACCACCGAGGAGTGGACGAAGGCGGACAATACAAACAATGCACTATTAATAACCTGATATTTAATTAATGAAATAAAGAGAAAAGAAAGCCTTAGTTGCTGCGACTTTCCACTTGTGTATCATCCACAACACTGTCAATACTTACTTAATACTTACTAATGCTTATAATAATCTTAAAGATAAATGTAGTGTTGCTGGACGTAGTTTCACATACGTAAACATGTACAAGTTATAGTCCTCAAGTTAACAAACGTCTACCCCTGAGCGTAGAAGACACACTGACAGCAGTAGAGACAGTAGAGCTGACAGCAGTAGAGACAGTAGAGCTGACAGCAGTAGAGACAGTAGAGCTGACAGCAGTAGAGACAGTAGAGCTGACAGCAGTAGAGACAGTAGAGCTGACAGCAGTAGAGACAGTAGAGCTGACAGCAGTAGAGACAGTAGAGCTGACAGCAGTAGAGACAGTAGAGCTGGCAGCAGTAGAGACAGTAGAGCTGACAGCAGTAGAGACAGTAGAGCTGGCAGCAGTAGAGACAGTAGAGCTGACAGCAGTAGAGACAGTAGAGCTGGCAGCAGTAGAGACAGTAGAGCTGACAGCAGTAGAGACAGTAGAGCTGGCAGCAGTAGAGACAGTAGAGCTGACAGCAGTAGAGACAGTAGAGCTGGCAGCAGTAGAGACAGTAGAGCTGACAGCAGTAGAGACAGTAGAGCTGGCAGCAGTAGAGACAGTAGAGCTGGCAGCAGTAGAGACAGTAGAGCTGACAGCAGTAGAGACAGTAGAGCTGGCAGCAGTAGAGACAGTAGAGCTGACAGCAGTAGAGACAGTAGAGCTGGCAGCAGTAGAGACAGTAGAGCTGACAGCAGTAGAGACAGTAGAGCTGGCAGCAGTAGAGACAGTAGAGCTGACAGCAGTAGAGACAGTAGAGCTGACAGCAGTAGAGACAGTAGAGCTGGCAGCAGTAGAGACAGTAGAGCTGGCAGCAGTAGAGACAGTAGAGCTGACAGCAGTAGAGACAGTAGAGCTGCCAGCAGTAGAGACAGTAGAGCTGACAGCAGTAGAGCTGGCAGCAGTAGAGACAGTAGAGCTGACAGCAGTAGAGACAGTAGAGCTGGCAGCAGTAGAGACAGTAGAGCTGACAGCAGTAGAGACAGTAGAGCTGGCAGCAGTAGAGACAGTAGAGCTGGCAGCAGTAGAGACAGTAGAGCTGACAGCAGTAGAGACAGTAGAGCTGGCAGCAGTAGAGACAGTAGAGCTGAGCAGCAGTAGAGACAGTAGAGCTGACAGCAGTAGAGACAGTAGAGCTGCCAGCCACTAATTCAACTTCACACACAGGCTCAGCTAAATGTGTTTGGATTAGCCTAGAGGTGATTATACTGATAGTCAATACCAGCACACACACACACACACACACACACACACACACACACACACACACACACAGCACAACACACAGCTGGGCGATATGGACCAAAAGTCATATCCCGATATATTTAGGTTGAATATCGATATACGATATATATCCCGATATTTTTTCCGCAAAGTGAGAGCTGTGAAATGAAATGTTCAGTCAAAGTGTCTTCTACGCTCAGGGGTAGACGTTTGTTAACTTGAGGACTATAACTTGTACATGTTTACGTATGTGAAACTACGTCCAGCAACACTACATTTATCTTTAAGATTATTATAAAGCATTAGTAAGTATTAAGTAAGTATTGACAGTATTGTGGATGATACACAAGTGGAAAGTCGCAGCAACTAAGGCTTTCTTTTCTCTTTATTTCATTAATTAAATATCAGGTTATTAATAGTGCATTGTTTGTATTGTACGCCTTCGTCCACTCCTCGGTGGTTCTTTCACATTCGGGTGGCGCGCGCGCTCCGAGAGGAAGCGATGTCATTGTTGCCATCAGTCGCAGGAAGAGGCAGAATAGAGCTCTAAATGTACCTGACTTGTACTATGATGAGACGTGACTCAGTAGGACAACAATGTCACTCAACATCTCTGCTGTCTGAGGAAGGGGAGGAGCCAAGGTTATACTGTGGTTACAAGTTTAGGATCTGTACCTGAATGACATTAGGTCTGAGAATGTCACACAATGGGGTTTGGCACTTCTAGTGTGTGTCTGTCTATGGTCTATAGGTACCTTGTAGTCTTTGACATACTTGACATCTTCTTCTCTGGTTGAGAAGAAGATGTGCCAAAACTTGTGCTTTCACCTTTCTCTGGGCGGCAGATCTCGTCCCAGAGCCTGCCGTGAATACTTGACTTACTCGAGGTGGACGCCAATGCAAGCAATAACACACACACACACACACACACACACACACACACACACACACACACAACACACACACACCCGTGCCACCCTATTGGTATCTGGGGAAACATCTCCAATTAACATTCTGGCAGCGACATTCCCAACGCAGCCGGAGGAGTTGACCGGCGGCATGCGCGGAATGCTTTCACTCTGACGCAACCACACACACCTTAATCAGAGGGAGTCCATTAATCCCTGCTAAACACATGGCAGGCCGACACCTCCCAGGAAGTAGGGCTCCCGGGGCTACGGGGAAGTCATTAGGCGCGAGACTTGCTGCTGCAGGGGTGGGTGGGTGCATACCAGCGCAGAGGTGCGAGGGACCCGGGGACGATGCCCGGCAGCACGGCCCACATTCTGACCGGGTCACGTGTCCTCGCTGTGTTTTTTTCTCGGGTTATTTCTCGTTGTGTGTATGTTTGTCAGTCCTAATAATGCGTTGTATGTTATGTTCTCTCAGACTCCGGAGTGCTTTGAGGTGAAAGGGGAATCAGTCGTCAGTCTGTAGGCTCCAGTCTTTACCCGACGGCTTAAAGGAAGCTGGTTTGAACCGAAAGGCAGCCGCTCCACTCTCTACTCTGTGGTCACGTGACCAGGCCGGCTCTCTCCTCTGTGGTCATGTGACCAGGCTGGCTCTCTCCTCTGTGGTCATGTGACCAGGCTGGCTCTCTCCTCTGTGGTCACGTGGACCCAGGACTGGCTCTCTCCTCTGTGGTCATGTGACCAGGCTGGCTCTCTACTCTGTGGTCATGTGACCAGGCTGGCTCTCTCCTCTGTGGTCATGTGACCAGCCTGGCTCTCTCCTCTGTGGTCACGTGACCATGCCAGCTCTCTACTCTCTGGTCATGTGACCAGCCTGGCTCTCTCCTCTGTGGTCATGTGACCAGCCTGGCTCTCTCCTCTGTGGTCACGTGACCATGCCAGCTCTCTACTCTCTGGTCATGTGACCAGCCTGGCTCTCTCCTCTGTGGTCATGTGACCAGGCTGGCTCTCTCCTCTGTGGTCACGTGACCAGGCCAGCTCTCTACTCTGTGGTCATGTGACCAGCCTGGCTCTGTCCTCTGTGGTCACGTGACCATGCCAGCTCTCTACTCTCTGGTCATGTGACCCGGCTGACCCTCCAGCCGTTACGAAACCGAACGATGGATTTACGACGTTGGTTTCACTGAAGTGGACACTGAGGCAGATCTCACGCGGTGTGTAAACAGGCAGACCGGCCATAAAGCTCTCCGCTCACAATTCACACGAGTGTGTGAAGGTGTCAAGGTGACACACGGGCCGCCTATAGCTCTCCATAAAGTACAGCTGAACAACAAAAACCCAGAAGCACCCAGCGAGGCAGCACCCAGCTCCGGTGTCATAAACCTCGCATTAACCCCGGGGAGCTCAGCGCTGGAACGGTTCCCAAAGATTCCCGTTGGCTCAGCAGCGCCACGGTAGCTGTCAGGAGGTCATCATAAACATAGAACATCGTGACATACAGTATGTCATCATAAAGTGTGGAACGGGGATCAGGCCACCAAGAGGAAGTCCAGTTTAGAGCAAAGTGCACGCATGACACACAGGAGGTGAAGGGATGTTCATTCATGGCGTTGTGGTCCGAGCTGGACGGAGGCGAGCGGTGAATGAAGTGTTTATCTCACCTTACAGACGTTGCCAGACGTTTCACCCTTCAGCAAGGAGACTGAGATTGGAAAATTAAAGCAATTCCTTTTGTCAAGAAAGTGTGTGTGTGTGTGCGTGTGGTGTGTGTGTGCGGTGTGTGTGGGTGTGTGTGTGTGTGTGTGCCGTGTATTGCGGCGCGTGTGTGTGTGTGTGTATGTGCCGTGTGTGTGTGTGTGTGCGGTGTGTGTGTGTGTGTGTGTGCGGTGTGTGTGTGCGTGTGTGTGTGTGTGTGTATGTGCCGTGTTTGTGTGTGTGTGCGTACGTACTTGCTGATGTTCATGTTCGTCTGTGTTTCTGATTTGTACAACACACACATAAAGAATGAAGTTATTCTGATAATCCCTCTCTCTCTCTCTCTCTCTCTCTCTCTCCCTCCTTCTCCCAGACGCCGCTCCCAGAGAATATGGACGCCAAGGACACAATGAAACAGGTGTGTATGGAGCCCAGGGCAGGACAGGCTAACTGCTGACCCTTAGACCCCGCCCCCCCCCCCCACCTCGTCTCTCATCAGTTAGCCTTAACGTTCCCTCCGGTCCGCATCTGCTCCCGCGGAACACGGGGTCAGCCACTGCGAGACGGAACACGGACGTGTCAGCGAGCGCTAATTCAAACTGCTCTGTCGTGCTAACGGAGGCGAGAACATCTGCGCAGACCAAGTGATCAGAACATCCGGACCACGTGGTCACTGGGGGACGCCCGCCGGTGAACGCCTTTACATAAAGCAGCTCACAGGCCTTAACATGAGTGACCTTGGTAACATGAGTGACCTTGGTGGGACTCCATCCCCAAACCCTGGTGTTGTTAATGCCAAAATGACATCCGATATATACTGTATGATTCACATGTTCTCTAAACTCTTTATCGCCACACTATCTGGAGCAAAGAGACTCAGTACTCTGTCCAGCTATCCGCTGATCATTGACGACGAGGATTGTCCGGAACCGTTGTCCCCCGGCTCTGTGGCCGGGTCCAGATTCTGCTCAAACACCTCGGATTTGCAGTGCTTGCATCCTCCCGAATTGCTGAACTTGCTGAACCTTTTTCTTGTTGCTCCGCGAGCTATCTTCGAGTGCTAAACTAACTGCTAACCGTGCACTCCTGGCCGTGGCAGAGAGGCGCCGGAGTCCGGAGAGCCGCCCGTCCACTCAACCGTTCAGGGTGCAGAGACCCGTTTGTCTCAGTCCACCGCAGGAGCGTCAAACAACTCCCATGAGATTCTTGTTAGAAATGAAATGAGGACACATTTGTGAAGAGCCCCGCTGTGTATTTTAAGATGGTAGTTTGCTCCACTGAGAGAGAGAGAGATGCTTCAGTCACCCACACACACACACACAACAACACACACTCAAACCACATGCGTGTGTGTGTGTGTGTGTGTGTGTGTGACTCAAACCACATGCGTGTGTGTGTGTGTGTG
>PIJE02001537.1:55535-60535 GCA_002895965.2 Coryphaenoides rupestris | reverse complement strand
GTGCGTGTGTGTGTGTGTGTGTGTGTGTGTGTCGGCGTGTGTGTGTGTGTGTGGTGTGTGTCGGCCTGTCTGTGTGTGTGTGTGTGTGTGGGTGGTTGTGTCGCGTGGTGTGTGTGTGTGTGTGTGTGTGTGTGTGTGCGTGTGTGTGTGTGTGTGTGTGTGTGTGTGTGTGTGTGTGTGTGTGTGTGTGTGTCTGGCGTGTGGTGTGTCGGCGTGTGTGTGTGTGTGGTGGTCGGCGTGTGTGTGGTGTGTGTTGTTGGGTGTTGTGTGGTGGTGTTGGTGTGTGTGTGTGTGTCGGGCGTGTGTGGTTGTCGGCGTGTGTGTGTGGTCGGCGTGTGTGTGTTCAGTGTGTTGTGGTGTCGGTGTGGTGTGTGTGTGTGTGTGTGTGTGTGTGTGTGTGTGTGTGCTGTGTATGTCGTGTGTGTATGTGTGGGTGTGTGTGATATGTGTGTGTGTGTGTGTGTGTCGTGTGTGTGTGTGTGTGTGTGTGTGTGGTGTGTGTGTGTGTGTGTGTGTCTGTGTGTGTGTGTGTGTGTGTGTGTGTTGTGTGTTGTGTGTGTGTGTGTGTGTCGGTGTCGGTGTGTGTGTGTCGGTGTGTGTGTCGGTGTGGTGTGTGTGTGTGTTGTGTGTGTCGGCGTGTGTGTTATGTGTGTGTGTGTGTGGTGTGGTGTGTGTGTGGTCTAGCTGTGTGTGTGTGTGTGTGTGTGGTGTGTGTGTGTTCCTGAGTGACATTTATAACATCATGTTGATTCATCTCGGATGTTTGCTCTTCTTACACACTCCTCCATAATACAACTACAGTCTTTGTTCTCCCTTTCTGTTCTCTCTGTTCTCTCTGTTCTCTCTCTGTTCTCTCTGTTCTCTCTGTTCTCTCTCTGTTCTCTCTGTTCTCTCTGTTCTCTCTCTGTTCTCTCTGTTCTCTCTGTTCTCTCTGTTCTCTCTGTTCTCTCTGTTCTCTCTGTTCTCTCTCTGTTCTCTCTGTTCTCTCTGTTCTCTCTCTGTTCTCTCTGTTCTCTCTGTTCTCTCTGTTCTCTCTGTTCTCTCTGTTCTCTCTCTGTTCTCTCTGTTCTCTCTCTGTTCTCTCTGTTCTCTCTGTTCTCTCTCTGTTCTCTCTGTTCTCTCTGTTCTCTCTCTGTTCTCTCTGTTCTCTCTGTTCTCTCTGTTCTCTCTTCTGTTCTCTCTGTTCTCTCTCTGTTCTCTCTCTGTTCTCTCTGTTCTCTCTGTTCTCTCTGTTCTCTCTCTGTTCTCTCTCTGTTCTCTCTGTTCTCTCTCTGTTCTCTCTCTGTTCTCTCTGTTCTCTCTCTGTTCTTTTTGTTCTCTCTGTTCTCTCCTCATCTGTTCATATGCTGATGTTTTATTATCCTCCGTCTCTCCTTCCTGACTCCCCAGGTACACCGTGATGTCCGGAACCCCAGAGAAGATTCTGGAGCACCTGCTGGAGAAGGTGAAGCTGGACGCTAACGGGAATGATGCCATAGGTGGGAGTCCCCGTTCGTCCTGTCGTCTAGGGGGCCTTGTGGGGTCCTGGTACGTCTTCGAGTCCGGAGGAAGCCACTGGGCTGCTCTGAGACGAGTCGGAAGGCCCCCCCACAAGGCCCCCTTTAAAGGTTATCAATAAAACAGGAAGTTGGCGGAGGTCATGTTCCTTTAGGTCATGAAACCTTGACATGAACCCTTTCAGGATCATTTGTTGGACAAATCCAGAGCAACTTTTGGACCTTTTCTGTGATATGTCACAAAAGACAAAGTTCCAATCATGTGCTCCGTCCACAGATTCCTGTGTGAGCGACTTCCTGCTGACCCACAAGATCTTCATGGCGTCCAGTCAGCTGTGTCCGGCGCTGCAACACCAATATCCTCCCATGGTTACGCTGAGGAGGAGGAGGAGGAGGAGGGAAGGAGGAGGAGGAGGAGGTTTCGGTGGTTTCGGCTCATGCCGTCGCCATGACAATGTCAACAGTGTGCGTTCAGAGTTAGTCATCGCGGCTCGCGGATCGTTGGCGCTCAAACTCTGATGACGGCATTAGATAGCAGAGTGGCGTCTCACCGAGGAGGAACTCAGGTGTCGCCCGTGGAACTCATGATAGTTCTAGTCGGCTCCTTGTGTGTCAGCACATGGGAGGCAGGCTGAACTAGTCAACATCAAATCAAAGTCTGCTGCCGTTCTCTGGTATTTAATCCACCATATTATATATATATATATATATACAGTATAAAGCACAGAGACATAATTTGTCATAATTAGCTTGTCCTGCAATGACACCAATGACATCACCAACGAGGTGATGAGAGTCAATGAGAGTTTGTTCAAGTGTGTTTAGTTTGCGTGCGACCAATTGCCCATTGCAACCTGACCTTTAACCTTAACCACCCCGGGCGTGCACCTACCACGGGGAGCCTTCGGAGGGCTCGGAGCCGGAGAAGGCCGAGTACTCGCTGAACGCCCGGCAGAAGGTGGTGAAGCTGATAGGCCAGTGGGTGCTGCTGTACGGCGTGCTGCTCAAAGACGACCCCGTGGCCCTGGACTTCCTGGAGGTGAGGAGGTCACTGTGCGAGGTCGCCGGGTGGGATGTATGGGCCTGAGGTATAATGTGGACGAGAGAGAGAGAGAGAGAGAGAGAGGCGGTGGCGTTGATGTCCTTCGGGGTTTCTGTTTCACCATAACAGAGTCTGCAACAGGAGGTGGCCGTGGATTGCAGGCTGATCGCCGTACTGAGGGAGCAGGGCAGGGAGCGGAGGCGGACTCGGACGTAGGTTCATACGATCTATTATTATTATTTATGATCTACGAGTCTTTTCTATGTCTTTGATCCGTCTGATTCTTCTCGCTGCCGTTGTGCCGGATAACGATGTTTCACGGAGGCTCGCTATCTCCCTCCGCAGATCGGAGACCGGATACCCGTCGCTGATCAGGGTACGTTGACGACGTCGTCGCGCGCGAGGAATGTTGACGGTGAAATGTGGACGTGACCGACGACTCGTACGACCAGACGGGCGGCTTCGGCGCACACACACACACACACACACACGCCCCGCGGCCTCCGTGTTGTCGTGACGGATTAATCTTAATGTCATGTTGTTGTCGTTCTGTCACCTCGGTTTCCCCCCCGCGCAGCGACAGAGCCAGCAGTTCGATTGGTTCTGCAACTGTGAGGAACCCGTGGGCAGGCTGCAGCCAATCAGGGCGCAGGATAATGGTCAGTTATAAATAAGGGCAAATCTAAATGTAAATCAAAATGTGTGTGGCTATGAATAGACCGAAGCCGGACAAACGGTACAATGATGTCATCCCATTTCTGGGATTCACAGTTCTGCTCGCCACGGCAAATCACCGCGCATTCCTGACTATGGATTATGGACTATGGATTATTTATCATATTCTGTCGTCTTGTTTTGTTCGCTCCAGTGTTGTACGAGATTTTCCGTCCAGACAACATCTCCATCACCCTGATGCTCCCGGTGAACACCTCCGTACACGAAGTGCTGTCTGCGGCAGTGAAGCCTGGAGCCGACTATGTCCTGGTCAAGATGAACTCTGTGGGAGGTGAGCGTTGGTTGCCTTTGTTAATGTTAGCACCGTGACCAAGACTAGCCTAGCCTAGCCTAGCCTAGCCTAGCCTAGCCTAGCCTAGCCTCACCCATCTGTTGGTTTCCGCCCGCAGACCGGGCCCAGCTGAAGCTAGACGCCACCGCCGTGTCCTCGGGCCTGGGCCTTAACGAGAGACTCTTCATGTGCACCTCCAGCCAGGTGGAGCGGCTGGTGAGACCTCCTCTTCCTCCTCCTCCTCCTCCTCCTCTTCCTCCTCCTCCACCTCCACCTCTCTGTTTACATTCCACGGCAGGCTAGCAATGACATCGTAGCGCATGGGTGCCTCACAGCCCGTCACACCCAAGCACCCCGGGCGTCTGCGAGGACACTAGACGCACCCGGACCCACTGGTCCAATCACACAAGAGTACCATAACCTCACGTACTGATGTGTTGCTCAACATATCCACGGGGGTGTGTGTACGCTCAGTTCATCGGTGTGTGTGTGTGTGTGTGTGTGTGTGTGTGTGTCAGTTCATGGGTGTAATGTAAAGTGTGTGATGCTATTGGGGTGTGGGGGTGTTGTTGAGACGAAGACAAGACAAAGACATAGACTGTTGTTTGGAGACAACACCACACGTACACGTAGGAGGACGGCCATGTTCAGAGAGAGCCCAGCGGGGGAGAGAGAGAACGCCATCTAATAGATCTCGTATACTTTGGCTCCACTGCGCCTGCAACACAACAGAACCACAACAGAACCACAACACAACCACAACAGAACCACAACACAACCACAACACAACCACAACAGAACCACAACAGAACCACAACACAACCACAACAGAACCACAACACAACCACAACAGAACCACAACACAACCACAACAGAACCACAACAGAACCACAACACAACCACAACAGAACCACAACACAACCACAACAGAACCACAACACAACCACAACAGAACCACAACACAACCACAACAGAACCACAACACAACCACAACAGAACCACAACACAACCACAACAACCACAACAGAACAACACACCACAGAACCACAACACAACCACAACAGAACCACAACAGAACCACAACACAACCACAACAGAACCACAACACAACCACAACAGAACCACAACAGAACCACAACAGAACCACAACACAACCACAACAGAACCACAACAGAACCACAACACAACCACAACAGAACCACAACACAACCACAACACAACCACAACAGAACCACAACACAACCACAACACAACCACAACAGAACCACAACAGAACCACAACACAACCACAACAGAACCACAACACAACCACAACAGAACCACAACACAACCACAACACAACCACAACACAACCACAACACAACCACAACAGAACCACAACACAACCACAACAGAACCACAGCCAAGCCAGGCGGGAAGGGTTGGGTCCTCAATTGCACCCAGTGGGATATTACAC
>PIJE02001537.1:25000-35000 GCA_002895965.2 Coryphaenoides rupestris | reverse complement strand
GGCAACGCCACAAGTTTCCCCTCTCCGAGATGCTTCCCTGTTAACGTCTGTCGCTCCGTCAGCCGACATACTCCTAATCTTCGGATAATGTCAGACTTTAGCGTCTTTTAAGAGGCCATGAATGGAATCGCCGTGAAAGAAAACGACGGTATTGTAAAAAATACAAAAAGCAATATGATCAAGTAAAAAAAAGCGTGGTTGGAAATGTGGTGGAAATCGCATACTTGACTCGCGCTGGAGAGGTCCAAGTTAATTCACATAAACGGCGTTTCTATTTAGTTTAGCGACGGGACGTCACCGCACTTCCACACTTCCCAGGCTGATAAACCAAAGTCTGTTTGGCCTTGCACGCTCACAACAACAAAAAAAAACCCCAAGGCAAAGAGCTTTCCCAAATCCCGTCTCCCAAGAAGAACACCGTGTTATCATTCAGACTCGCCCGCTAAACACTCTGTTATATTTAAATGACAGCAAATGACCTCAGTGGCCCCAGAGGGATGAGTGGGGGGGGGGGGTGTTGAGGTTAGTCTGACAAGTCAAAAGGCTGTTGTTGTAAACCTAGCAGAGGGGCGGGGTTCACCATGCAAAAATCCACCCCCCCTTTCTCCCGGGGTTAATCCCTCTCGCCATTCCTACATCGGTCTCCTCCACCTCATGCCATCCCACCTGCGTGGCACACCAGACAGCGACACACACACGCGCGCACACGCACGCAGACAGACAGACACATACACACACACACACACACACACACACACACACACACACACACACACACACACACACACACACACACACACACACACACACAGACACACACACAGACACACACACACACACACACACACACACACACATAAGACGTTGTGATTACGACCAGGGGAGGGAGCTGCTGCTGAAATGTGGAATAAAAAAAAGTGTGGACCTAAAGATGTTTCTGTTGCGTTGCGCCGTGACGTATATAAAGTTATAAAGTTATAAAGTTATACGCGGAGAGACGCTATACGTGCCGTCGGTGGCCGACCTCCCGGCCAATAAAAGGCTGATATATCGCCATGAATCACACCAAATACAACCGCGTGATAGCATTGTCTGTCTCCACCGGGCCCAGACCCAGAAAGCATTAGTCAGCTTCGCCTGGAGAGAGGAGAGGGGCGCCTCCTTCTCCCCCTTCTGGACCGCGTAGAGGACTGACAGTGACTGTGTGTCTGTCTGTATGTCTGTCTGTCTGTCTGTCTGTCTGTCTGTCTGTCTGTCTGTCTGTCTGTCTGTCTGTCTGTCTGTCTGTCTGTCTGTCTGTCTGTCTGTCTGTCTGTCTGTCTGTCTGTGTGTGGTGTGTGTGTGTGTGTGTGTCGTGTGTGTGTGTGGTTGTGTGTGTGTCGTGTCTGTGTGTGTGTGTGTGTGTGTGTGTGTTGTGTGTCTGTGGTGTGTGTGTGTGTGTGTGTGTGTCTGTGTGTGTGTGTGTGTGTGTGTGTGTGTGTGTGTGTGTGTGTGTGTGTGTGTCGTGTGTGTGTGTGTGTGTGTGTGTTCCTGCGTGTGTGTGTGTGTGTGCGTGTGTGCGTGTGTGTGTGTGCGCAGCCTCACCTCGTTCTTGCGGGCGATGCCGCTGTAGTCGGCCTCCGGGGGCAGCACCACGTAGAGCTCGGCCTCGTACGCCCCCCCCTCGCCCTCGTTGCGCGCGTTGAAGGCCAAGGTCAGCGAGTTGTCGTCGCCCAGGTACACTTCCTTCCTGTCCCTGGAGGACCCCAACACACACACACACACATGCACAGACACACACACAGACACACACACACACACAGACACACACACACACACATAAGACGTTGTGATTACGACCAGGGGAGGGAGCTGCTGCTGAAATGTGGAATAAAAAAAAGTGTGGACCTAAAGATGTTTCTGTTGCGTTGCGCCGTGACGTATATAAAGTTATAAAGTTATAAAGTTATACGCGGAGAGACGCTATACGTGCCGTCGGTGGCCGACCTCCCGGCCAATAAAAGGCTGATATATCGCCATGAATCACACCAAATACAACCGCGTGATAGCATTGTCTGTCTCCACCGGGCCCAGACCCAGAAAGCATTAGTCAGCTTCGCCTGGAGAGAGGAGAGGGGCGCCTCCTTCTCCCCCTTCTCCCCCTTCTCCTCCTTCTCCTCCTCTTCCTCCTCCTCCTCCTCCTCCTCTCTCCCTCGACTGGAAGCGTTTCCGGTGTAGCTATAAAGTTCTACACGGCGTACAGCGCAGACCCGCGCTGTAAAACACCACCACTGCAGCGCTCTCTCTCCCCCTTCTCTCTCTCCATCCCTCCCTCTCTCCCTCCCCCCCTTCCACAGCTTAGAACAATGAAAAGATTCCATAAGGAAGGGTCAGACATACGATTCCCATTAAAGCCTGGTTTTATACAAGGAGAATAAAGGAGAGAGAGGGAGGGAGAGAGGGAGAGAGAGAGAGGGAGAGAGGGAGAGAGAGCCACTTTCAGAAGGCATCACCAGTAACACCACCAGCGACAGTAAAAACCAGTGAAACCATGAGAGTCGACCCGGGAAGCGTATTCCTCTCGGCGTTATCGGCCAACTTCACCGTTAGTTCCCCTTAAGTGAGAGTGAGTGAAGCGATCGCAGAGCAGACCAGCGGAGGGGAGAGGAGTAGCTGGCGTTGTGCAGGCTAGCGTGTGGACGCCGCCGCCGCCACCGCTAATGGGCACGTGCAGCGCGTTGTGTGTAAGTGACGCACAAACACGGCTTTTGTTTCGTTTATTTAAATGAAGGCACCGACCGGAGAGGTTTGGTTAAATATAGAAGGGGGGGGGGGGGGGGGATCTAAATGACAGACGGTCGGGAAGCATCGGGGGGGCCGGCGGGGCGGAATGTTATCTTTGGGGGGAAAACGCGAAACCAAACAAAAAAAAGGGAATCTGTGAGCGTTTTGTGCAACCGACGTGTGGCGGCGAGCTCCCGTACGCAGCTTCAGAAAAGTCAGCAGGAGTCTCTCTCTCTCTCTCTCTGTGCGTATCGAGGTCTCTCTCTCTCTCTCTCTCTCTCTCTCTCTCTCTCTCTCTCTCTCTCTCTCTCTCTCTCTCTCTCTCTCTCTCTCTCTCTCTCTCTCTCTCTCTCTCTCTCTCTCTCTCTCTCTCTCTCTCTCTCTCTCTGCTCAGGAGTCTCTGCTCTCTCTCTCTCTCTCTCTCTCTCTCTCTCTCTGTGTGCGCCGGAGTCTTTGGCACGAAACGGTCATACTTTCCACGATACTCCCCATCGAACCCTCGTCCGACCCCCCCGCCCCCCCCCCCCCCCCCCCCACCACCCCACCTCAGGGTCTGTCAGCCAATCACAGCACCTGCAGGACAACGTTACTTCCTGTTTTCAGAGAGCAGAGCGCGGCGTTCCGACGGCCGTCGACAGAAGGCTCCGGAATGCAAAAGAAAAATAAGCCCGAAAGATAATTACGTCGACTGTTCCACAACAACGACGACGACAACGACAACCACAACAACCACAAGCTCCGTATTCGTGGAAAGGCAAAGCGGGGGTTGAGGGAGAGTTCAGCGTTATCGTGCAGAGGAATCTGCCGCCGTTCCCTCTGATCTCGGCGCCAACCGGAATTATCGGAAAAGGGGAAAAAAAAAGAAAGAAAAAAAACAGGACTCACCCGTGGACCGCCAGCTTCAGGTCGGGAACGCAGATGTTGTCCTCCCCACAGTCCAGCAGGATCTGGGCCTGGACGGAGAAACAGAACAGACCCGTTAACGGGGTGGGGGGGGGGGGGGGCGCCGCTTTATTGGGCGCGCAGACGAGCGACGCGGGAATCGTTGGGATTCTTGTCATTTTTTAACGTTTGCGATGTTCGTCGTCGTGTCGTGTCGTGTCGTGTCGCCGGGTGGGGTGGTGTTTCACTTAAGCACGCCGCTTCGCATGACAGCAGCTCTGTACCGGACGCTAGGCCTGGACAGACTCCACTTATCACTCACTCAACGTACCAACATTCTCCCATGTAACCCCCCCCCCCTCACCCCCCACCCCCCACCCCCCCGGCTCCCGGTAATCGCTCGCGTTCCATTCAAGACCTTGACTTTGACCTTGACCTTCGTGGCCGTCAACGGAACCGCCCCTACCTACCGCCAAACGTTAGTTGTGTCTCCTTCGACAAATGTACTCTTGCCTCAATGTACAAATGCCCTCAATGTAAATGTAAATGTAATGTTAGTAGTACACGTGTATTCATGTAGTATTGTGGTATTTCTCATCAGCCCGTCTAGTACAGAGCAGAGCAGAAAGTGACATGTGGCAGACGACTAAACAGAGACAGCCGGCGGCTCCTCGGTGTCCAGGTGTCCTCGCCGTTAAAGACGCCGCTAATTCCCCAGGAAGGAAACCGGGCGAGCGGCGAGCATTTCTGACAGTCCCCCCGCCGTGACGCTACGCTACGCTACTCTAACGCTAACAAACAAACAACATCCACGCACGCGACATGAGCGCTTTCTCAGCCCACTGGTCCCCAAGGACATCGTAAAAGAGAGAGAGAGAACGAGAGAGACAGGGGAAGAGAGAGAGAGAGAGAGAGAGAGAGAGACAGAGAGTAGAGTAAAGAGACAGAATAAGAGAGAGAAAGAGCGATAGAGAGAGTAGGATAGAGAGACAGAATGAGAGAGAGAGAGAGCGAGAGCGAGAGCGAGAGAGAGAGAGAGATGCTGGGTCTATGGAGCTCCACCACAGAGTTGCCTTGCGCCATGGCCCCCACATCACAGCAGCAAGTGGCGGACCACAGCAGCCGCCATGCCACCACCAAGCCACGCCCCCACCACAGGCCACACCCCCCCCCCACCCCATCGCCACGCCAACCACAGCCCTGGAGGATCTCCCGGCTGCTGCTGCTGCACGTGCTGCTGTGGGGACACTTGTCGTCGTCGTCGGGACACCGGATACCCCACGCCTCACGCCCCGCCCCCTCGGAGCTCCCGGGCTTAATATGAGGGGGCGTGTCCTGTGGGGGTCCGGGCCGAGCTAACAACAAGTGCAGAGGAAGCCTGACACACAAGTGCGGAAGGATGAAGCCACACCAGCCGAGCGCCACATTTGATCCCGGTGTCCCGGTGTCCCGGTGTCCTGGTGTCAGGGTGTCAAGGCCCAGATGACGGTGGCGAGGAGGAGGAGGAGGAGGAGGAGGAGGAGGGGGACTGGGGATAATAAATAGAACGATGAGGAGGCGGATTAGAGAGGGCCGGGCGCCTCCCTCCCCTGTCATTACGCCATCAAGGCGGGCTCTAATTATGGTCACCATGGTAACCGCCGGGCTAACCCGCCCCACGTGCTGCTGCACCAACTCTCTCTCTCTCTCTCTCTCTCTCTCTCTCTCTCTCTCTCAGGTCATGTGATGTCCCTGATGTGAGGTCATGCGGGAAGCCACACACAGGTGTTTGTGTGGCATAACTGTGTGCCCCGCCCCTTTGAGCAGAGCCCCGCCCCTGAGGGAGGGGAGGGGAGGGCGGGAGGGGAGGGCGGGGAGACTGGCCTGGTCGGGTGAGTGAAACACTCACCACCACATAATATACACTAATACACTCCACACATAACACACACACACACACACACACTACACACATACACACACACACACACACACACACACGCCAAGTGTTTTCCAGGCTCTCCAGACTTTAGACGGCTTCCCAGCGGAGTAGTTGCAGGGGGGGGGGGGGGGGGGCGGTGAGCCTTCAGGGAGACCGTGGAGAGCTCGGAGCGACGGGGTTAACGTTCGTGAAGGCCGGGGTCAAGGTAACACACACACATTGTTCTTTTACTGTTGAACCCCCACATGGCACGAGGTGCTGAGAAAACGGCACACTTCCGCTGCGCCGGACGTTCCGACAAATAACCAAATATCTCAGAGCCTCGTATGTATTCCACATTTCACGAGCCGCGGTACCTTCTGCTCGGTGAGGCTGGCGGCCTGGTAGTTGAGGATGGGGCGCAGGCCGCGGGCGTCGGCCGGGGCGTCGGGAGTCGAGGCTTAAGTTCAGGGCCACGTAGAAGGGAGAGACAGCCTTTGTCTCGGAACTCTCCTTCTAAGTCCTGGCGCAGCGCGGGGCGCGAACCGAACGAAACACTCAGCGCGTCTTGCTTCCCCGTACACTAGGGCGGCAATGCTCTGATAAGGTTGCGTACGAAGCGGACAAGTATTCATCATATACCCTCAGGTTAGAATCTTGGTGTCCGTAACAGGTCCGCTCGCCCCGAATCATCGTCACGCTGAGCCGATCCGACGCCTGGTGGGAGTCCAGGAACAGAGCCCTCTGCACGCCGCCCTTCTGCTGGGGCTTCCGGCTGTCCAGCTGCAACTCCACCAGGAAGTCTGGTGGCGCACACACACACACACACACACAGACAGACACAGAGAGACACAGACAGACAGACACACACAGACACAGACACACAGACAGACAGACACAGACAGAAAACACACACAGACAGACAGACACACACACACACAGACAGATAGACACAGACAGACAGACACACACAGACAGACACACAGACACAGACAGAAACACAGACAGATGCAGACACACAGACAGACAAAGAGACACGCAGACACAGACGCAGACACACAGACACAGACGCAGACACAGACAGAAACACAGACACACAGACGCAGACACACATACATACAGACACAGACAGAAAGACACAGACAGAAAGATGCAGAAACACAGACAGAGACAGACACACAGACAGACACGCAGACACACAAACAGACACGCAGACACAGACGCAGACAGACAGACACACATACACACAGACACAGACAGAAAGACACAGACACAGACACACAGGACATGATGAGTGTCCCAGAGTCACCTAATGGTTTTAAAACAGATGACAGAACCAATCGGGGAACACTGTGGTCAACGTGGTCCCACCGTAACGCGGGGCAACAGAGACTGCTTGTTCACCGGAGGAGGAGGCGGAGACGGATTACGAATGAACAACAATACGGTTTGGTAAGGGGTTAGGAATAATAGGTGACCTAGCTGGCCTTCACCAATGCTGCCAACGTCAGCATCTCTCGCGTTACCGTGGCGATATACTGGTGTGACACACAGGTGACACACACAGGTGACACACACACAGCGTCCACACTGTGTGTGTGTCACCTGGCGCAGGTGTAGGAGGAGAGGGTCTCACCTAGCTTGTCCGGCAGGTGCTTCCCGTCCGCCGAGATGCAGTAACTCAGGTTGACGCTGCGGACGACAGAAGGAAACGGAGACGAGACCGTGAGGAGTCACACCTGTGTAGGTACGGAGACACCCGACCCTCGCCTCTGTCTCCCTCTCTGTGTCTCTCCCTGTCTCTCCCTCTCTCTCTCCCTCTCTCTCGTTATTTTCTACTTTACTTTTTCGTATATAATCTGTGTAACCTCTCCAATGCAACCGTCACTTTTGTTAGAAATGATTTCATGAATTCATTCCCTAATTCCTAAATGAGTCAAACCCACGGCCCAATTGAACCACTTAACTCATCTTAAATCACAGAGAAAAAGACGAGAAGACGGAAGACCGACATTTTTAACGGTCGTGCTGCCGATGCTGCGGACGTGGAGGAGGAAGCTCGCTGGGAAATAATGTCAAGTATG
Organism: Coryphaenoides rupestris; assembly: GCA_002895965.2. Lineage (NCBI taxonomy): Eukaryota > Metazoa > Chordata > Actinopteri > Gadiformes > Macrouridae > Coryphaenoides > Coryphaenoides rupestris. The sequence goes on along the minus strand of PIJE02001537.1, from coordinate 27,371 downwards.
TGATGGCCTGCTGGCCGCCCCCCCGCCCTGCCGACGGAGGGGTGGGCGGTGTGCGTGTGCGTGTGCGTCTGTGTGTGTGTGTGTGTGTGTGTGTGTGTGTGTGTGTGTGTGTGTGTGTGTGGTGGTGCCTCCACCCCCGCCCCCGCCTCCACCCCCGCCTCCACCCCCGTGCGATGGAATGAGCCGGCAAAAGAGGGTGAAATTGGTCCAACGTCTCATGTTTCGCTGCTGACCGTCCACCGGCTGAAGCCTGCTGAGAGTCTCTGCCTCTCCCTGTCTCTCTTCCTCTCCCTGTCTCTCTTCCTCTCACTGTCTCTCTTCCTCTCAATGCCTCGCTGTCTCTCTTCCTCTCACTGTCTCTCTCCTCCCACTGCCTCTCACTGTCTCTCTTCCTCTCACTGCCTCGCTGTCTGTCTGTCTCTCTGCCTCCCACTGCCTCCCACTGCCTCGCTGTCTGTCTGCCTCTCTGCCTCCCTGTCTCTCTACCTCTCTGCCTCTCTTCCCATGACATCAGCCACACGATGTGAGGCAGCTGTCCAAGTCAGCAAACTCCACCACCACCTCCTCCACCATCACCACCACCACCACCAGCAGCCCGACCACCACCACCAGCAGCCCCACCCCCCACCACCTTTATTAGAGCCCCCCCCCCCCCCCTTCCATGCATGTTTCCACACTCTTCACTTGTAGAAGAGAGAGGTGGAGAAAATGTACTGTAAGGGCAGACAGAGAGACAGGCGGAGAAGAGAGAGAGACAGAGAGAGAGAGACAGAGAGAGGACAGAGAGAGAGAAGCGAGAGAGAGAGAGACAGGGCGGAGAGAGCAGAGAGAGAAACAGAGAAGACAAGAGAGACAGAGAGAGAGAGAGCTTCCTTGGAGAGATCCCAACAGCTACATGCATATGTGGGCCTGATAATATATGTAAGTGTAAGTGTCTGTGTGTAACTGTGTATGCGGTGTGTGTGTGTATGCGGTGTGGTGTGTGTGTGTGTATGCGTGTGTGTGTGTGTGCACGCGTGTGTGTGTGCGTGTGTTTTAAGAGCCTCTGCATCCTGATGTGTCCCAGCTGTGCTCCCCCACCAAACAATATCTCATTGAAAAACGCCAGAGCAGAGAGAGAGAGAGAGAGAGAGAGGAGAGAGAGAGCATGAGAGAGCAGCTCTCTGGTCTCCGCCCCCGCCACCCCACCAGGACAACTTGCCCCAACTCCGAATCGCCAGGCAACACCGCCTAAATCAATTAACACATGTGATATACAAAGAGCTTTCTTTCATGGGCCAGAGCGAGTGTGTGTCGTCACGCATACAGGCAGGCGCAGCTACACACACACACACACACACACACACACACACACACACACACACACACACCACAGTCACCGTGTTGAGCAACTCATGGAACCACACACACACACACACACACACACACAACCCCACCCCTACATTCTGTTTCCTCTCACAGTTGCTGGAAATTAATACCGTGTGCATTTCTTACGAGGTCACTCGAGAAAAAAAACCCTAAAAAAAAATTCTAAAACGCAGAACATTTTGACAGAACGATGGCTCAGCGAGTTGCATCACGGCTTCAGGCTCCAGAAGGTCAGCAGAAAGGAGGGAGAGTGTGTTTAACAAGCAGCGATATCGGCCTTATCCCAGCCGGGGTACCGGGATCCCCGTCGTCCACACTCCGGTCGTGAGCGGGATCCGGTCGTGAGCGATAAGGAAAGGCGATCGGTCGGATACTCACCAGGAGGCTTGCGTGGTGGTGTTGTCGTGGGTGACGACGCAGTTCTTCTCCTCGGGGTTGATCATGGCGGGGATGGTCAGCGTGGCGCTGGTGCTGACGATGGGCCGGGACCTGCCGTCCGCACAAAAAGAGGAAGAGGAAGAAGAAGAGGAAGAAGAAGAAGAAGAAGAAGAAGAAGAGGAACCAGGAGCACAGTTTTGTGAAACGTTCACACCGACACCAACACCTTGATTGGCGCTGATGCATCATGGGTAATGTAGTCGTGTGGAAAACTAACGGTACCTGTAGAGAAGTACAGTGTCGACGCCGAACGCACCGACGACCAGATCTAGTGCACCGAGAGAGAGAAGAACAAGACGAAGGGTCAGAACAAAAAACACAGAAAACATACGAATAAGTCAACCTCCTCCTCCTCCTCCTCCTCCTCCTCCTCCTCCTCATCCTCCTCACCTGGGTACCCGTTCTGGTCCAGGTCCTCGGCGCCTCGCATGGCGAACCCAAAGCTGGACGGGACCCCGGCGGCCGCCGCCCACTGGCCGGCGATCACCTGCGAGGGTTTGGGCCGCAGTCCGCCCGAGAAGCCGTTGTAGATGTAGACCAGACCCTGCCGATCCTCGCCGCCGAA
>PIJE02001537.1:17500-20000 GCA_002895965.2 Coryphaenoides rupestris | reverse complement strand
GCCTGCTCTCTCTCTCCCCCTATCTCCCCTCTCTCTCCCTCTCCCTCCCTCTCTCTCCTCGCTTCCACTAAGCGACGGCAGCAGTTGAGAGGACAGATGGCCTGGGAAGACGGAGCTGAACTCTGAACCACAAGATCCCGACAGGAGGGACCGCCGTCGACGCAGCAGAACTCGAGAGTTCATCATCATGGAGAAAAACAAAACACAGATCGAGGAAGTCATCCGTGGGTTGACTCCTATGACTTATTTCCCAATGTGCATTAGGTAATAGCCACACACACACACACACACCCAGAATGTTGCAAGAGAGCACAACATAGGCGGGATCCATTAGTTGCGGGGTGGGGAAGGGGCTGAGGGCGGGGGAAGACGATGTGTGATCCCTCTCCATCCCTTCCCCTTCACCGGAGGGTTCTTCCCACTCGCAGCAGCCTGCATGCCGAGAGGGCCGAGGTCTGGAGCGGCGTCTTGGTGGAACCGGAGAAACCGGGCCGGGCTCCAAGGAAAACAGGAGACCCTGGCCCAGTCCTCTCCCAGTCCTCTCCCAGCGCACGCGCACGCACACACACACACACACACACACACACGATTCTGTGGGTCTCTCCGTTCACAATTTCCCTTTCTTGTTTCTGCCTCTGAATCGGGGGGGAAAAAGTACATCCAAGATATATAAGGCCGACGGTATTGTAACACAAAGTGTGATCTGTCAGCGGTCCACATGTTTCTCTCCACTGCTGTACGGTGCGGGCTCTAAAACTCTCTCACAGTCACGTCGACCTCGGGACCTCCATCACTAGCCACAGATCTCCATCACTAGCCACAGATCTCCATCACTAGCCACAGATCTCCATCACTAGCCACAGATCTCCATCACTAGCCACAGATCTCCATCACTAGCCACAGATCTCCATCACTAGCCACAGATCTCCATCACTAGCCACAGATCTCCATCACTAGCCACAGATCTCCATCACTAGCCACAGATCTCCATCACTAGCCACAGATCTCCATCACTAGCCACAGATCTCCATCACTAGCCACAGACCTCCATCACTAGCCACAGATCTCCATCACTAGCCACAGATCTCCATCACTAGCCACAGATCTCCATCACTAGCCACAGATCTCCATCACTAGCCACAGATCTCCATCACTAGCCACAGACCTCCATCACTAGCCACAGATCTCCATCACTAGCCACAGATCTCCATCACTAGCCACAGACCTCCATCACTAGCCACAGATCTCCATCACTAGCCACAGATCTCCATCACTAGCCACAGACAGAAGCCCTGGACAGAAGTGGGCTGTATGAGGTGCATCAGGGGGCCCCGTCGGGAGGGTCCACGGTACGGCCGGTGCCCCGTCGTCAAAACATGACCTCCGCATGAGCACGGCTCCCGAGAACCCGGTTACTCTCAGCTAATCTCCCCGTAGGCTCTCCGCCGCCCCGTTTTGGACTGCAGCACAATACCTTCCTTCATATTTTCATAACTCAGGGGCCCGTGTTTGGATAGGAGGAGTGAGTCGCCACCAGGGAACCCGGCGGCGGGGCCGAGCGGCATCGCTGCGTGTTTGGCTCTGCGTCGCCAAGACAACCGGGCCCCAGCAACAGCAGCGGCGGAGGAGGAGGAGGAGGAGGAGGAGGAGGAGGAGGAGGCAGCCTTCGCATTGCGAAAGCTGATATCATCCAACGGTTCCTTCACATCTGGTCATGGAATGAGTTCAGGAAATATGCATGTGTGTGTGTCTCTGATTTACAAGAAGAATCGAGCCAGGCCCTGTGTTCCTGCTTCATGTTCGAGAGGAGGAGGAGGAGGAGGAGGAGGAGGAACATGTTTGGGACTAGAATTCTCGGCTGAAGACGTTGACGATGCTGGTGGCGTTGTCCCTGGCAACCACAACGGGCAATCAACCCGTCAGTGTGTTGCTAGTTGCTAGTTGCTAGTGACGATGGCTGATATTCAGCAGTGAGCACAGAGACGGCAACGTAGAGCGCTAGCAGTATGCCAGGGGGCTGGTTAGCGTTAGCATTGATTGAGCCAACGGGACAGGCAGCCAACCGGCCTCGTCTCCCCAGGTGACGGAGGGGGAGGGGGAGGGGGAGGAGGAGGAGGAGGAAAAGAGGGAGGAGGAAACAAGAGATCCGGTTTCTTACCGCACCCCCTTCTCCTCTTTCCCCCCCCCCCTCCCCTTCCTCCTCCGTCCACGAGGTCCTTATCTGGATGAGGAGCAGGAAGTGATGGGAGGGGGGCCCTCAGGCCACCCTGACCCAATTAGTCCGGCTAATGAAGAGTCTCGGTGGTCTGGGGCCCGACCTCACCCACACTCTCTTTGATGGGGGAGGGGGGAGAGAGAGAGAGAGAGAGAGAGAGAGAGAGAGAGAGAGAGAGAGAGAGAGAGAGAGAGAGAGAGAGAGAGAGAGAGAGAGAGAGAGAGAGAGAGAGAGAGAGAGAGAGAGAGAGAGAGAGAGAGAGAGAGAGAGAGAGGGAGAGAGAGC
>PIJE02001537.1:0-7500 GCA_002895965.2 Coryphaenoides rupestris | reverse complement strand
GCCAATAGTAATGCATAGGTCGTCATATGCTGCGTGTGATGGACTTGGCGATAAAATTTAAATAAAAACGTAAATCGAGATTCTGAACAAAGTGCCCCATTGTGTGCAGAGCTGAAGATTCCCTCAAGACTTTCCTTTCTTCTCCCGCGACTCAAACCAATTGATCAATAAAACGCCTTCACTCAGGGAGACAGTGGTCCACAACTACTGATACTGATCCGCTTGATCACGCACTGAGTGTGTGACCCACAGAGAGAAGACACAGGGAACGCATTTCTGCTTCACGTCGCCGTCTCGTGTCTATTGGTTTAACGGATAACCTCGTTTAAGAGGGTAAACTCCAGCGGCACGCGGACCCGACGACCTCCGATCGGCCGCTCGTCGCCATGGACACACCACCCGTGGTGAGCTAATGCAGACCGCCGACGCCCCCGTTCAATCACACACACACACACACACACCGCAAGACATGAGGTCAGCAACACACATCACGAAACTCTCTTCAGGAACCGTTTTTTTTTTTTTATCTAAAGATAGCAGAGAGGAACTCGTCACCGCCGGACGGTCGCCAGGCGTGGCGCTGCGTGGCTACAGGCCGGTCGAAACCAGAAACCAGAAACCAGACACCGAGTGCGTCGTTATTTACACCGCGTGAACTTTGACCCAGTCTATCTCGGCGTGGACAGCTCCCCTCCCCCGCCCCCTCCCCGCCGGCCGTCACCGCCTGGCACCGCGGGGGAAAGTTCCTCCGAGTGAGGAGCTGTTTCTGTCTCAGTCTGACGATCACGTGTTGGGAGTTAAGACCTCATCATCCCATAAACCAACCCCCCCCCCCCCCCCCCACCCCGACATCCCTGTAGTCTGGATGTGTGGACCGCCGATGGATGGATGGATGGGTGGGTAGGAAAGGCGCGGGGGGGGGGGGGGTGGGGGGGATAAAACCGTAAATTAAAAAGATCCACATCTATTGCTCGACTCTTGTTCTGTTCTCCCTCCAGCTGGCGAACGCCGGGACCTACAGACCGGAGAGGTTCCTCCGGCGGTCTCTCCCCTGGTGGTCTGCAGCCTGCCGGTGTTCAGACTTAATTGAATTAGCCGCAGCCGAGGGGGGGGGGTGGGGGGCGGCGGCGGCATGAAACACAGACACACACACAGCCGCACACACAGACAGACACACACACACAGACACACACACACAGACAGACAGACACAACACGCACCCACACACAGCGGTCTGTTACGGTTCAGCGCAACACACAGAGAAAGTGAGACATGTGTGTGTGTGTCTCTGTGCGTGTGTGTGTCTGTGTCTCTCTGTGTGTGCGTCTCTGTGTGTGTGTGTGTGTGTCTGTCTCTCTCTGTGTGTGTGTGGGCCTGGCGGAGACATAATGCTTCCAATGTGTCCGTTCGCGGAGTCGAGGCAGAATTTAGTGTTTCATGTTCAACTTTAAAAAATTTCCTTCAGATAACGCTTTTACACCGGAGGTCAGAGTGCCGCTCTTGAATCATCCTGCGTCCTGACAAGATGGACGCCCGTGCGCGACCCCGGGCTGACCCCCCCCGGGATTCCATCTCCTCCTCCTCCTCCCCCCCCCGCCCCCCCTAGCCCACCACCACCACCACCCCCTAGCCGTGGGCTTTGCTGATATGTTGGCAAACGGTGGGAGAGAAGATAAGGGTGGGAGAGAGGAAAAACCATTTCAAGTCGTCTGTTTCCTGTTTGCGGGCCCAGATTTCACACAGCGGTTCCTAAGCGCTACGGCGTGATCGCGCGATGGAGTCGAGACTCCATCACGAGAGGGTTTCGGCCACCGACATCACTCCCCCGCCGCCTGTGTGTGTGTGTGTGTGTGTGTGTGTCCACGAGACATTTCAGTCAACGTTGCGGACGTCGGTTTGCGACGCGGAGGAGGGAATCCAGGAGAAAGTTCCGGGAGATTACAGGAGGGGGGAGTGGAAGGCAGAGAGCAAGCCGCCGCCGCCGCCGCCTCCTCCTCCCTCTGGACACGCCATTGTGTGATCTGCTCCCCACCACAGCCCTGCCGACCTCAGATGAAGTCATCCAGCCATGTTGACGGCTCCACGGGCCCATACATCACGATAGCAGAGAGAGAGAGAGAGAGAGGGAGTGTGTGTGTGTGTGTGTGGGGGGGGGGGGGGGTGGATTAAAAACGCGGTGTGTGCAGAATGACATCATCAGCTTAGAAGAAAGTGAGGAGAGCAGATGATGATGATGATGATGATGATGATGACGACGGAGGCATTAATACGAAGCAGAGGTGAGAGGGGGAAAATGTGCCCGCTTGAAAAGAAAAGAGGCAACAATGATAAACAGAAGACCCCAGACTACCGGGAGATGGATAGCGGTTCTTAGCGGACTGAGGGGGTTCCACGGGTTCCACGTCAGAGAGCGTCTACTGGCCGAGGACGAGGATGAGGAGGAGGACATGGACCACCTCCTCCTCCTCCTCGTCTGTAACAAAGCCCACCTCAGGTCCCGGGGTCCTCTGGCTGCTCTGAGCGCTACAGCCTACAGACCAACCATCCAGCCAGGATGTCTGCAGCCCAGATAAAACACCAGCCAAGGAAATAGACCCGGAAACACTTCAGGTGGCTTTTAAATCATTTCCCTCAAACCGGCGAGACTCACTGACTCACTGTGACATGTGAAACAAAGGGTGTTCGGGGGGGGGGGGGGGCGGGCGATTCATTCATTCACTCACTGACTCCCGCTGTACCTGCGTGACCCGACCACGTCAATAAAAGAACATGTTATTATCCAGCTTGCTTTTATATACGAGTCTCACATCGGTGCCAGACTCCTCTAGTCGTCGTCCTCCTGTGTCTTCTTCACAGAGATACCGTGACTCTTTTAAAGTCTGCTTTAACGAGAGGGGGGGGGTGGTCTCCAGGGCGCAGACAGACGGGTGGGCTCCCCGCTGGGCCAAGCAACATCGTCGCCAACACATTAAGGACCAAAAATAAGTGGGATTCTTTTGGGAGGAATCCCACTAAGTTCTCCTTTGTGGACACGGAGGAGGGAGGGTCGGTGTTTCCCACCTCAAGTTGAGTGTTGAGGTGGAAAGAGAGAACAATCAACTCCAGGGGGGGGGGGGGGGGGGGGGGGACTATGTATGTATGGATGTTTAAAATTGAATTTAGCACCCGGCCTTATCAAGAGGAAATCTCCGTTAGCCCTGAGCTCCACTTGTTATTTCTAGCAACCCTGTTTAGTAGTCAAAACTTTTTCTTAACACTTGCATGACAGTTTTAAGCAAGACATCCATAACACAACACAACATAAACCAATTAAGGCTGAGAAGAAGTTTCACTTCTCTGTAACACGGCCTCGTATAACCTTCAGCCTGACATATTTCAGATGTACAAACAATGTGATGATGACTCCGGTGCAGTGACTCTGTCGTGTGGAGGCATGTGTTCCCAATACACACCACGTGATGCACCAAGTATTTCAAGGGTCTCTGCAGCTTCAGCATCCCAAAAAAAAAAGTTGTATAAAGCGCCTATAAAACTTCTACTGCTGCTGCTGTGTGTGTCTCTGACTCTCTCACTCTTGACTCTCTGACTCTTACTCTCTCACTCTTGACTGTCTGTCTGTCTCTCTTTGTCTCTCTCTGTGTCTGTCTGTCTCTCTGATTGACTGTCTCACTCTTGACTCTTACTCTCTCTCACCCTGTCTCTCTCTGTGTGTGTCTGTCTCTTTGACTCTCACACTCACATTCTGACTCTCTCTGTGTCTGCCTGTCTGTCTCTCTTTGCCTCTCTCACTGACTGTCTCACTCTTGACTCTCTCACCCTGTCTCTCTCTTGTGTCTGTCTGTCTGTCTCTTGTCTCACTCTTGACTCTCACACTCACACTGACTCTCTCTCTCTGTGTGTGTCTGTCTCTCTCTCTCTCTGTGTGTCTGTCTGTCTCTCTCTCTCTCTGTGTGTCTGTCTCTCTGTCTCTCTTTGTCTCTCTCACGGTGTGTGTGTGTGTCTGTCTGTCTGTCTGTCTGTCTCTCTTTGTCTCTCTCACGGGGTTCACAGCAACTTGTGGGGCGGACGACGAACGAGAGGAGTCCTCACCTCGGAGTGTCCACCATGTAGAAGTCCACCGCGTAGCCGAAGAGGCTCCCCGGGGGCCCCACGTACAGGGCCGGCTGCTCCGCGTCCAGGTTGAAGGAGTCCCCGCGGGGGGGCTGGACGGAGAGCAGGGTGCACAGCAGCAGCAGGGCGCCCACCCCGCCCGACAAGCCCATTGTACAGTGGGTCTGTCTGTCTGTCCGTCTGCTTGTCTGTCTGCTTGTCTGTCTGTCTGCCTGTCTGTCTGCTTGCCTGTCTGTCTGTCTGCTTGTCTGTCTGCCTGCCTGTCTGTCTGCGCATCCCCTGGTGTCCACCGCAGTATCTCCTCCTCAGCAGCTCCGTGTAACTCCGTGTAACTCCTCGGACCTCCTTCACTCCTTCACTCCTTTAGTCCTTTAGTTCTTCTCCTCTCCTCTCCCAGTCCCGACTGACGGAGAGTTCGGTGGGAGGCGGGAGTTCCTCCTCCTCCTCCTCTCGGACCCCGTGACACGCCCTCTGAGAGGGGGCGGAGCCTGCAGGATGCACCAGCAAGGGGGGGGGGGGGTGTGTGTGTGTATGTGTGTGTGTGTGTGTGTGTGTGTATGTGTGTGTGTTGTGTGTGTATGTGTGTGTGTGTGTGTGTGTGTGTGTGTGTGTGTGTGTGTGTGTGTGTGTGTGTGTGTGTGTGTGTGTGTGTGTGTGTGTGTGTGTGTGTGTGTGTGTGTGTGTGTGTGTGTGTGTGTGGAGCGGTGTTCCCCAAGTGGGGCTCCGCGGGCCCCCGGGGGCCAGCCAGGCGCGCAGGGCCACCGGGAACATGAACACAACAATGTTCTTCCTTTCACAATTGTGTTACAATTACAACTACAAACAATTTTAAAATAATAATAATAAAGATCATAAAATGAGTTGAATCTGAATACCACCTTAATAAAATGTAGGATAAATGTGAATACTAACATACATGTTTGGTCAATATTTCCAATAAATGGAAAAAGTCAAAGGTGCCCACATGTCACTAAACTAAAGTATTTGCACCATAACTCACGTTATGTTCATGTTTACACCAAATAACACACACAGACTCACACAGACTCACACAGACACACACAGACACACACAGACTCACACAGACACACACAGACTCACACAGACTCACACAGACTCACACCAAACTTTATTTATTTTTCCACAGCAAAATGTTTTCTATCGGTTAAAGGGCCACTTGGCTGATGTCTTAGAAGAACAAAAAAATTGTTCTGGAACCACTGGGTTAGAGAGACCGGTGCGGGAGATCTCTCCACATCATACAGTATCTGGAATAGAATACATCGTTTCTGGAGACGCATTCTAGTGTGTGTGGCGGCGGCGGCGGTGGTGGTGGTGGTGGTGGTGGTGGTGGTGGTGGTGGTGGTGGTGGTGGTGGTGATGGTGAGCAGAGGATTAGACCGCGATACTGAGATTATTAACCAACCTGAACAGAGTGCTCTGCTTTATCTGCTGTGTTGTTTGTTGAACCGAGAGGCAATGAGAGGCAGCGCGTCTTTCAAAGATTTAAATGGTTGGTTTTTCATTCTTCATTCTTTCCCTCTTTCTCTCTCTCTCTCACTCTCTCTCTCTCTCTCTCTCACACTCTTTGTCTCTCTTTCCCTTCCATGAGAAAACACACACGCAAATATTTTGTTGTATTTTGTTGTACGACACAAATACAGTACAATACCAATAACAATCAGAATGTGTTAAACATATAATATTACAGGAAACGTATCTCTCTCGCTGAGCATGAAATCATGTTTATTACACACACACACACACACACACACACACACACACACACACACACACACACACACACACACACACACACACACACCCAACACACACACGCACACACACACACAACACACACTCACACACACACACACGCGTAACATCTGTGTGAATCTATAAGCGAGCATCTTGACTAATTACAGCGTTGATCTGCATCAGGAATACTCTCATGTCCTCTGATGTTCTCGGGAAGTTCTGGGACTCGGGGGAAGACTCGGGGGAAACTCCACTCGGATACACTCGGGGGAAGATTTTCCGACGTGTACTTGTACATGCGTNAGGACTATGTATGTATGGATGTTTAAAATTGAATTTAGCACCCGGCCTTATCAAGAGGAAATCTCCGTTAGCCCTGAGCTCCACTTGTTATTTCTAGCAACCCTGTTTAGTAGTCAAAACTTTTTCTTAACACTTGCATGACAGTTTTAAGCAAGACATCCATAACACAACACAACATAAACCAATTAAGTCTGAGAAGAAGTTTCACTTCTCTGTAACACGGCCTCGTATAACCTTCAGCCTGACATATTTCAGATGTACAAACAATGTGATGATGACTCCGGTGCAGTGACTCTGTCGTGTGGAGGCATGTGTTCCCAATACACACCACGTGATGCACCAAGTATTTCAAGGGTCTCTGCAGCTTCAGCATCCCAAAAAAAAAAGTTTTATAAAGCGCCTATAAAACTTCTACTGCTGCTGCTGTGTGTGTCTCTGACTCTCTCACTCTTGACTGTCTCACTCTTGACTCTTACTCTGACTCTTACTCTGTCTCTCTCTCTCACTGACTGTCTCACTCTTGACTCTTACTCTCTGTCTCTCTGACTCTTACTCTGTGTCTCTCTCTCACTGACTGTCTCACTCTTGACTCTTACTCTCTGTCTCTCTGACTCTTACTCTGTGTCTCTCTCTCTCTCACTGACTGTCTCACTCTTGACTCTCACCCTGTGTCTGTCTGTCTGTCTGTCTCTTTGTCTCACTCTTGACTCTCACACTCACACTGACTCTCTCTCTCTCTCTGTGTGTGTCTGTCTCTCTTTGTCTCTCTCACGGTGTGTGTGTGTCTGTCTCTCTGTGTGTCTGCCTGTCTGTCTGTCTCTCTGTGTCTCTCTCACGGGGTTCACAGCAACTTGTGGGGCGGACGACGAACGAGAGGAGTCCTCACCTCGGAGTGTCCACCATGTAGAAGTCCACCGCGTAGCCGAAGAGGCTCCCCGGGGGCCCCACGTACAGGGCCGGCTGCTCCGCGTCCAGGTTGAAGGAGTCCCCGCGGGGGGGCTGGACGGAGAGCAGGGTGCACAGCAGCAGCAGGGCGCCCACCCCGCCCGACAAGCCCATTGTACAGTGGGTCTGTCTGTCTGTCTGTCTGTCTGCTTGCCTGTCTGTCTGTCTCTCTGTCTGTCTGCTTGTCTGTCTGCCTGTCTGTCTGCGCATCCCCTGGTGTCCACCGCAGTATCTCCTCCTCAGCAGCTCCGTGTAACTCCGTGTAACTCCTCGGACCTCCTTCACTCCTTCACTCCTTTAGTCCTTTAGTTCTTCTCCTCTCCTCTCCCAGTCCCGACTGACGGAGAGTTCGGTGGGAGGCGGGAGTTCCTCCTCCTCCTCCTC
>PIJE02001536.1:35000-122876 GCA_002895965.2 Coryphaenoides rupestris | reverse complement strand
ATAAACGGCCCAAATTCCATACGTAAAACGAGAGCGGGGATTTTGTCAGAGGCTTTAAGGAATGATTCGTTTTTTCTTTTGTAATGTAGGCCCTGTTGGATCTGTAGTTCAATGTAAACCTGGGTACCACGACACTATAAAACACACGCGTGACACAGGTACCGTGTGTCCAGGTACACTGACCCCCTGAGTCATGGAGTGGGGTCACATAAGTGTGCAGGGTTTAAACACACACACACACACACACACACACACACACACACACACACACACCACACACACACACACACACACACACACACACACACACACACAACACACACCACCACACACCACACACACACACACACACACACACACACACACACACACACACCTCCCTGAGGTACTCTATGCTAAAAATCGTTTTTAAAATCCAACTCTGGGTGCAAAACAAGCTCAGTGACATTTTCATTGTAAGGCCCCACACCACAAGACAAACATGAATTCCCTTCTTTTTGTTGAAATATGCTTAAAAGTAAACAAAAGGATGTGTGTGTGTGGGGGGGGGGGGCTGGTATCATGTATTGTTTAATGTCTTAAGTTTCTTTACCTTTTTTTCTCTTGAGGCATGGGAACATTTCGTAAACTTTCAGGCTCATGGGTCGCACGCGACAGCAACATATCTGCGACACCACGGGCTGAACAAGAATCACAGTCGATACTACAAGCTGCACACAAAATGGCGCTGGGATAACATGTCTGTGTAGTAATAACAGCATAGCAATACGTTGACGTGAACAAACATGTGCTGTGTGCATGCAAACGGTGAGGTACTGAGTGGGTATCACAGCATCGAGGGATGGCAAAGATAGGCATTGAGCACGTGAACGGCGCTCGAATAATTGTTAAGCCTGTACCATGTAACCATCTCATGATATAACATGATGATTTAAAGGGGACATATTATGCCACCAGGTGTGATGAACCACTGCAAGCCTTTTCACAATTGCCATGCGACTGCCGTCTCGTGACATCACAAGTGGGAGTGTCCACCTAAATGTATAAGATGATTACTAGACCAGTCTACCAGCCTACCCAGTGGACTGTACCCACTGGTAAACTGATCTAGTCAGCATACATCGAGGTGGACATTCCCACTTGTGATGTCACTAGACGGTAGTCGCATGGCATTTGCGAAACGGCTAATCACACTCACACCTGGTGGTATAATAGGGGACATTTAACACTTTCACTCAAAACAAAGATGGCATTTTGAACTGAAAATTAACACTTCCACAAGAAAGTTACACAGTGCAGGGAAAACAAAAAGCTATGATCGAATCTCCATAAGACCCCATGAGGTGAACAAAGAGCTGGACACGGGCTCATCGGTTTCTTCCCGGCGTGCGATCGCTACGGTTTTGTTCGGAAGTAGAGCTTCTTGGTGAGCATGGAGGCGAAGCAGGGCACCTGCTTCTTCCCGATGGCGTTCCGGTCGGCGGCGTGCCCAACGCGGCGCAGGGACACCTTGCGGTTCACCAGCGTCAGCAGCTCTGTGAACTCCAGGGAATCGCCGAACTTCTGCAGGGCCTCGCACAGGTCCTGGATGTACCAGGAGCCGTTGATGGTCTCCCTGTGAGAGTAGTACCCTGAACACAACACACACACACACACACACACACACACACACTTACTATATACTACACCTCACCATACTAACTATACTACACCACCATTAGACATACTATACCACAGTAACCACAGATTTTACATTTCGGTCATTTGGCAGATGCTTTTATCCAAAGAGACTTAGAATGAGTACATTTTTTTGAGAGAGACAACAATATATCGCTGTGGTAGACAAAGATAAGAATAGAGCAAGTTTCAAGCATTCATAACTGCAAGGTTGATAGAATGAGTTTCATAATTGCTAGGTTGCCTCTATAATAGCTGGGATAAGAGCAGAAGTGACATTCTGAGCACAGTATCAACATCTAAGAACATAAAAGATGCTAAACAAAATAAATAAAGTACAATTATTTAGTGCCAAGACATACAAACATGCAAGTTAGTGCTAGGGTTAGGAGAGGGAAGGCGGGGGGGTCATGTCATCCAGGTGAACTCTGAACAGGTGGGTCTTGAGTCTCACCACACCATACTAAACCAGAGAGGAAGTAGGAAGTGAGGTGATGCGCGGGGGCCCTGCTCTCACCTTCAGCCACAGAGTAGCACATAAGGAAGTCGGCCCCGGCCGGCAGCGTGTGAACCACGCCGGCGTCCACCACCACCTCGTTCACCTTGGGCTTGCTGTCCACCACGTCCATGGGGGTCACGGGGAGGTCGTGCTGGTTCCCACGGCAGGCCTGGCCGGGGGACAGAGACGGGGTCAGCTTGTGTTGGCTAATGGGCCCACATGCTTGTGGTTACAGAGATAAGGGGAAGGAAAATCCTGACCGTTGGGTAATAGTGAAACCGAAACATTGCCGTGATCAATGTTCATGGATTTAGGACCTTGGAACTTTCTGTTCCGTTATGTTGTTTTGCACTTACACTATCACGCTTTGTATATTCTCACTGCAGCCACAAATAAAGATAAAAACCTATGGCGCCTGAGGTCTGATGACAAAAAGTTGGGGGGGAAACCAAACCAAAACCATGAACACAGTGTTACACAGGGACGATGCAGCTTTAGTAATATTAGTAATAATAATAGTACTATTAAATGGCAAATGGATTGCATTTACATAGTGCTATTAACCAAAGTGCTTTACAGTTGCCTGACATTCACCCATTAATACACCGACGGCGGTGCCAACCATGCAAGGTAACAACCAACACGTCAGGAGCAGTTAGGGTTAGGTGGCGTCTTGCTCAGGGACACCTCGACACTTAGCTAGGCGGAGCCCAGAGATCGAACCGGCAACCTTCCTGTTGCCAGATATGTATATATGCATCATGTATGTATTGTGAGATGTAAATTAAAATAATTTAGATAAAAGTGTCAAAATGGGAGTATATACAGTATAAATGAGTCATGTATACAGTATATTTTAGTAGTATATACAGTATTTTTACATACAGTATAATTGAGTCATGTAAACAGTACATTTTAGTAGTATACACGGTATAATTGAGTCATGTAGACAGTATATTTTAGTAGTATACACGGTATAATTGAGTCATGTAGACAGTATATTTTAGTAGTATATACAGTATAATTGAGTCATGTAGACAGTATATTTTAGTAGTATATACAGTATAATTGAGTCATGTAGACAGTATATTTTAGTAGTATACACGGTATAATTGAGTCATGTAGACAGTATATTTTAGTAGTATATACAGTATAATTGAGTCATGTAGACAGTATATTTTAGTAGTATATACAGTATAATTGAGTCATGTAGACAGTATATTTTAGTAGTATATACAGTATAATTGAGTCATGTAGACAGTATATTTTAGTAGTATATACAGTATAATTGAGTCATGTAGACAGTATATTTTAGTAGTATATACAGTATAAGTGAGGAGTGTACCTGCAGTATAAAGATCTTGGGCTTGCCCACGAGGCTTCTGCACTTGTCTCCTTTGAACAAGGCGGTGATCTCCTGGATGGTGATCTTGCCATCGTAGGCGTACACCTCGTCGTTATCCCCGTGACTCAGGAAGACGCACGCGAAGCAGTCCGCGTGCAGGTGGTCCGCCTCCGCCGCTAGGGGAAGAGCAAACATGTTAGCATAGGTTAAAGGGGCCCTGTTATACCAGTACCAGACTGTACCCACTGCACTTACAACTCACTGCAATTACATTAGACTTTTAATTACACGAGGAACTCGGCTACATAGCATGTACTGCTATACTTTATCATCAAATGTTGCTGCTACTATCTACTAGTTACCAATTACCATTTCATGCTAGTATAAGAATATTACTGTACTGCACACGGACACTTTTACTACATATTTGCACCAACAGCCAGAGTATTGCTACTTTGTCACTTTTTACCATACTTATTATGTTACTAATTGTTCAGAGTTGTTTTAGAATTTATGTTTAGAAGAATTCTGTTTCGAAGAATACTTTTTACTGTACTTATTAGGTGCTATCACCAATTGTTTAGAGTTGTTTTAGAATTTATGTTGAGAAGGATACTGCAGGACTGAAAGGGGTGAATGGGGAACGTGTCTCACCTTCACTGATCTTCGCCAGAATCTCCTCTCTCTTCAGGTTGTCAAAGGCTTTGACCTCAAAGTTCAACTCGTTGAATCTGAAATGGGAAGGCATAGACGAACGTCAACTTTACCATGAAAACAGACCAGACTGGTTTAGACCGGTTCCACCTGTGGTCGTGGGCCCCAGTGGTTTCCTCCCAAGAGCGCATATTTGAGTTTCAATGGAAAAGTGCTTTTACATTTACATTTAGGGCAGACTCTTTTGTCCACAGCAAGCAACTTCCAATAAGTACATAGGATCTGAACCCTGGTTGGGGTAAGTGGGAGTGGCTTATGGAGGCGAAGCTGTGGGGTGGGGGGGGTAAAGGAGGGAGGCTATGCAGAGTCCAGGTGAACTCTGAACAGGTGAGTCTCTTGCGGAAGCTGATGAGCGACTCTGCTGTGTTGACATCGGAGCTCATTCCACCACTGCGGTCGACTGATAGACTGATAGTTTAACTTCTTCTTATATTTTTTTACTTACGAGGGGGCATTGGGGGGCGTCACATTCTGCTCTCATCCCAGCTATTATGCAGGCTACCTAGCTCTACCTTCTCTCCAGGTTGTAGCGGTCAGCGTTGGTGCCGTGCCGGGCGTTCATGCCCAGCCGCCAGTAGAAGTGCTCCTGGTTGAAGATGAACGCCAGCCCGCGGCGCTTGTGGTCCATCTTGTACTCCTCTGCAGGATCCAAAGAGATGCCACTTTAGATAGAAAACCATCAGAGACACACGCACACACACACACACGCACACACACACACACACACACACACACACACACACACACACACACACACAGCATTAGCAGAAATAATCACACATTGTCATTTGAAAACTGTACTAAAGTACTAAATGAAACTCCCAGAAGCAACTGTACACACAAACAAAGTATGCTAAGTATGTAAGTATGCATTACAAAGAAACACGATATTACCTTCCAAAAAAGGCATCCACTTCTGTTAGAGCACCTGAATGTTGGCAGGAAAAAGGCATGAATTAACCCACTTGGTTGATTGATTGTGTGTGACGCAGCATGCAACAGAAATGCTTCGAAATGCATGAAAACCCCCAAAAGTGACCTTTGGGGCTGACCAAAAAAAAAGGGGGTTAAAAACTACAGCAGGTGTGTGTGTGTGTGTGTGTGTGTGTGTGTGAGTCGACTGCTCAGGGGGTCAGCGAGGGGTCAAGCAGCCTTTGTTACCACAGAGCACAGAGCCACTGGCCACGCTCCATAGCTCAGTGTGACAGGCAAGAGAATATGCAGTTTTTTTTATTGTGTTTTTCATAATAATCTATTACCACAGTGATATATTGCTGCCTCTCCTTCAACAAATGTACTCTTTGTAAGTCGCTTTGGATAAAAGCGTCTGCCAAATGCCCTAAATGTAAATGTTAATGTAATAAATTAATATTCTCTCGTCTGCTTCTCTGTTGCTCTGTTGAGATAAGAGAAGATAGGATAAGAGAGAACTTTATTGATCCTGAAGCAAATTCTTGTGCCAGGTTGCATAGCAATAGAATAAAACAATAGAGAAATAAACAGTCGTATAACAATAAAAAAAAAAACTGATTTACAAATTTACAGTAAGTCTAAGTCCTAAAAGGTCCCAAGTCCTAAAAATATAGGCGAAGTGTAAAAATATAGGTAAGATGAGATATTCAGTCAGCAAAAACTATTTGCCAATAATTGAAGTGTAATTGGATATGCTGTGTTTTTATTGTATTTTTCATAATATCTATTTATATTCTCTCATGTGCTGCTCTGTGGAGGTCACACCCAGGTAATACAACCTGGGTGTGACCCGTCAGTCTCAGACAAGTTATTAATTATTAATATTATGATCAGTATATTGTGTCACAAGGCCACTTACCTGCTTTCACCGTTGTACTGTCTGTGGCCACACCTGTGAACGTGTGAAGAAGAAAATCTCAGTTAGAAACAAAACAACGCGTGTATAAATATATCACTTTATATAAATTAATACCAAGGGACCTGTGACAACTTTAAGAGCCAGGTGAGCGTAGATACACACACATGAGTCACATTAAAGTCGATATACGGCACATCGTAGCCACTTGATCACCACTTTATGACACTCCACGGCGAGTCGTTGAGGATAACTATGCTTTAAAAATATGTATTGGAGTCAAAGAATGTCAACTTTACCGCCACAAACGTCCTTCTTCTCCGCGTCAGACATGCCGCTCGGAGGACGACGCAACTTTCTGCTTTGTCCAGCAAACTAACAAAAAAAACCCGACGCCTAGTCCCGCCCACCACCACCACTTACGTCCTCTGATTGGTCAGGGGGTGTAACGCTGCTGTGACGCGATTGGTGGCCTCACCGTCGCCTGTCCGTCAGAACCGCGGCTATAAATGACTCCATGGTTACGGGCACTTCCGCGTTACCAGTCGACCTGTTGCAACAGATGCGTTATTATAGTACTGTAGTACTGCTACTACTGCTACTACTACTACTACTACTACTACTATACTACTACTACTGTAGTATTACTACTACTACTACTACTACTGTACTACTACTACTACTGTACTACTGTACTACTACTACTGTACTACTACTACTACTACTCTAGTATTACTACTGCTCGGTGGTTCAATACTAGTAAAAAATAAACTTGTAAAAAAAAATATTGGATAGTAAAATAATAGTATATGTAACCATGTTGTTTTACATTGTCCCACATATAGATATATATTAATATAATATGAATATATAAGAATAATAAAAGTTATTAAAAAGAATTGCACAATTGTCACTTTCACACATCAAAACACAAATACACAATTGGAAATACACACAGGCCTATATGCTCATCATCATTAACTCAATAACCATTCTGAGTATTGTGCAAGTAATTTTTATTGCAAGTACGTCTTATCTTCATCTTCATTCTCATGGGTTATGCTGTGAAAGCACAGGAAACCACTAAAACCAGCTAAACAAACTAAATCCAAATTAAAGTGTGTTCAGTGTGTAAAGTGTATGTAATAAAAGTGTCCAAGTAGTGTAGTGCAAAACTATACATTAAAGCATATGTACTATATAAGTATTGTCCTGTTTTACGAGGTCACGTACCTGTTCGGTTAGTTGCTGGTTTACTGTCTTTAGCAACCCCCCGTCAATGTGGTCATATACTCAGTTACTTTTCTGTATAGAAAACATATTGTCCATGGTGTGAACAACTAGACGTAATGGTTTATGAGATACCATAAAACGTTAATGAAATCAAACATAATGAATAATGTTATATAATATATATAGTTATGTTATATAATAGTTATCAGCACAAATGGAAACAGAGTTGCACCTCTAATGTCTAATTGGTTGGACTGTAAAACAGGAAATCAAGACAAACAAGACAACATTTGTACATTCACACAATGATTTATGTCATTTTCCATAGGATATCCCACATAAACATTTACATTTAGTTCAATTTAAACTATGTAAACAATAGCACAGACTTGTCACAGTCCTATATGATCAAAATACATATAAATAATGAATTAAGTTATTGCAGCCTTTATTCCGCATCCACTTGCCAGGAATACCTCAACACACAAGACACTAACCCTGAGTAATACTTTTACATGTCTAGTAATTTTTCTGGTGAATTAGGCTTAAAAAACGTGCACAGTGTCGTTTGTCGGTCACAATTCCTTCTTCAGCTCGTACTGACAAATGCAGGTCTCCCGCTGACTGTCCAGGTACGGCTTGCATCCCAAATGCATGACGGCGTCGAAGAGCAAAGTAACCGCAGACTCACACGCTGTCAGGGGACACAGGAGGACAAGCGCAGCGGGCATATTAGCACTCACTTCATGGTGTACTTCAACCGGTTTCATGTCACGGTTCACTACAAATGTAATTTGTCACATTTCTTATCGTTTTTACTGAAATATAGTTTGCCTTTGACGATCAACTGTCACATTAAATAATCACTGGAAAAGACGTACATACAACTAAGCCAATTGTCAATATCTATGTAATTTATAAAAAAAAATTATATTTAGAATATCAAATCGGTTTGCAGTTTGTGTGGTTGTTCAGATTACTATAAACATTATACTTTATATAATGAGCTCTGGAGTTATTAAAAAAAAAGGCAATGAAAACCCATGAATGCAAAATAAACTTTTAGCTCTGATGCCACCAGGTGTGTGTGAGTAGCCATTGCAAGCCATTTCAGAATCTCCAGCTTATGACATGGGAGTGTCCATCCAGATTTCTAAACAGATCTGCCTACCAGTTGGTACAGTCCACTGGGTAGGCTGGTAGGCCGATCTACCCAGCATACATCTGGGTTGACCAGCCGGTCATTCTGAAACCGCTTGGAATGGCGAATTACACTCACACACCTGGCAGTATAATAGGAGCCCTTTAAAAAAAATGAAGTACTCTATACCTTGGACACTTTTGTCCAATCCCAGCATCTTCTGCACGTTCCTGCAGATTGCATCTAGGCAGTCCTGAAACTGCTCATCACAGTCACGTTTCTCCAGCCCGCAGGTGTCGTAGCAACGGTCATGTTGGTTACAGCACTTGGTCATGGACGGGATTCCTATGTCAAACTTCAAACACACATTGGGTATCGTCTATCAGTTGTGCGTTTGGCTTACAGGACAACACAGTGCCACATAAAAACAAGTTGATTGTAGTAGTTTGTGTTTTATGATTGCCCAATAGACCCTTTTCACAGGTGTAGCTCATAACATTAACTATTAATTGGATTATAATTATTGTTGGATTTAGGTTTGTGGTGCACCTGTATAGACACTACTAGTCTAGTAAATATATATTAAAGGGGACATATTATGCCACCAGCTGTGAGTGTGATTAGCCATTGCAAGCCGTTTCACAATTGCCATGTGACTACCGTCCAGTGACATCACAAGTGGGAATGTCCACCTAGATGTATGATTACCAGATCAGTCGACCAGCCTACCCAGTGGACTGTATCGACAGGTAAATTGATCTAGTAGGTGGACATTCCCACTTGTGATGTCACTAGACTGTAGTCACATGGCAATTGTGAAACTGCTTGCAATGGCTAATCACACTCACACCTGGTGGCATCATATTTCACCTTTAACCATGCTGGTGCTGTGACATAGATAAAACCCACCTAACGTTCAAGTTACAGGGACAGGAGGCCAAGTAAGTTACTGTACCCTCCTGCTGACAATCTGTGAAAAGGCTCTATTGTTTTATTATGTAATGCAGTCCTACATGGAATCCAAACAGTGGAGATCCGCAGCCGTTGGGTGGAGGTGGCTTGTAGCCGGGCCGGGGGGCTGGTATATATCCTACAACAAGGGGCAAACGATGACAACAACAACAACAACATATAGATTACATCCCACTCATTCAAGTGAACATCTTTGTTAGTTTAAGGTGGATGATGTAAGCCAGGGGTGTCAAACTCACTTGAGGTTGAGGGCCGTAACAGACCCAATGCTAATTAGCAGGGGTCGGACAAACAAAACACCACGAAAATACATTGTCGTGGCAATTCTCCGATAGAATAAGTGCGTCTCGGTCAAGTGAGATCTCTAAACTAAAATACACACAATACTTGTATTTAATGCATGCATGGCATCAGGCTCCTCTCTACCAGAATGAGCCATGACTGGACATTCACATGCCTCTTTTAAGGACCTTTTTCACCCCCAGGGGTTCCTGGGACCAATTTCCTTCAATCGCAACACAAAGAGTTTCATGCATTGACAAGACTAGGTTTCTTGTGATAACCATCAGAGATTCCTGTCCTCTGTAGAAACATTTACGGGTCAATCAACCCCCCGTCACCTTAATGATATACAGAGCTAAGGTATGTGTCGTAAAGACAACCTATTCAAGGAACATTATGCCCTCGGAGAAAAAGGCCCTACATGGACTTTTTCCATTACAACATATGAAAATCTTACGATTCGTGCAGCTTAGTGGTTATTTGTAGGAACTACAACCATTTTCTTTTTGTGATTTGGAATAAAGTGAACAAATCAAGAAAGATTAATCCATCCATCGAACCCATTTTATGAAATTGGCTCCCCGGGCCGGGTTGGATCAGCTGGCGGGCCGCATCAGGCCCCCGGGCCGCATGTTTGACACCCCTGATTGTAGGGCCCCCCCCGCAAATACCCCCTGCAATCCACCAAGGTGCCCCTAGGGGTCACTATTTCACCAGTATAAACGTGGCCCACTAGCAAGGAGAGCTTATTATTATTATTATTATTATTATTACCGTCGGTGCATTTATACTGGCACAGACCGTCGTAGCCTCCGAACAAGTCCAGCGCGGCGTTGAGATACGTGTCGATCCTGTGTATCCCGTTGCGGATGGTTTTTAGCGTCGTCCGCCAGTCCGGCGTCTCGGCCTCTGGTCGACACGAACACTCAAACACGCCGCAAAGAAACACGCCGAGCACGCATATTACGACGCGGGAGCGCATTGTACACTCGCTCATTACTTTAATTCCCCAGCCACCTCGTTATCTCATTAATAGTCCGTCATATTGGTGTCGTGTCCAGCGAAACTTAAACGATTTCATCTCGCTTCCGGGTTTATGGTCTGTCACGTGATGCCGACGTCACGTCACGTTATCAATCGCGGTGACGAGTAGGCTGGGTACATGGGTTCAATGTGTTGTTGTTTCAAGACGAAGGTGTCCAGGCGGTCACATCATTTACTTTATTCAAATGATTAGTCGAGCATTGAAAGAAAAAAACCTTGTTCTTCCACTTAAATAATGTCATAAAACATCCAAAACATTCAAAATTAAAACAATGTATGCATACTAAACGGCTTCAACGCAGTCCTTCGGCCCGGTGCCTTCACATATTTTGAGTCGACGAGTGACAATGTTCTCGAGTGGCAAAAACCAACGTTGCACTGTTCTTGGTCCATGGAAGTCCGAACGAACAGCTACTGGGGGGAGGGGGGTGGGTCGGTAAGAAGCCTTCAATTGGGTTCTCCACAAGCTGCTCTAGAGAGGCTAGGACAGCTACTTCAAAGTCTCCATTATAAATACGCCTTTTTTCCCCTCGTTATTTTACAGCAAGCGGACAATGCAGATGTTAAGGTAGAGGTGAGGATCTTTTGGGGAATCCCCATCAGATGGCCACAAGTCACTTTCCGCTTTACAGTCAAGGGTCCTTTTCCTTGGTTCCAGAGAAAAAAAAAGAAAAATCTGGATGCATGGAGGTTTCTAGTACATGATGAGAACGGTTCAGTGTGATTAAAAAAAACAAAACCTAAAAAAAAAAAACAAGAATCAAAAGGTTGCTTCCAGAACACGCTTGTGTCAAGAGAGGAGAGTGGGTGGAGAAGGATAAGAAACCGGGGGAAAAATATTTGGAATATATTGACTAGTTAAAATCTCAACAGTAAGGCTAAAGCATTTTAGTCTTGGGTATTTTTTGTTCCTTTACATCTACCTCAAAGATATTTCCTTTAAAAAAAACATGTACATACATATATCTATCCATATACATTTATACGCTCTGAAAGAGGGGCCTCCCTCCTCCCCGCTCATCCGCCCCGGAAGAGGTGGTTTAGTCTGTCCAGCTCCTGACAGTTACTCATGGTCATAAGCTCCGCCTTCTTGCGCATGCGGTCGTCCCTGTACACCTTGGCAGCGTACAGCAGGTCCGTTTCTGGGGGACACAGGCAACACAAAACGTGTGTGAGCAAAACATGATTAAAACGCAGATCCGAAAAGACATACTCAGGCCAGGGATTGTCACGTACTTGGAGAAGGAGTCTTTAAATGTACTGCCTACACATTCTGCAGACTTATTTTTACATACAAATGTGATAGTTAGGGCATCCAATTTCTCTATAACTACAGGTACGCTGTGGACATTGGGGATAAAAACCCAGTAGCTTCCGGCTGAGTCAAACTAGCAATCTATTCAAGGCATACATTTACAGAAGAAAATAATCTGTGTCTATCAGTACTTGGATTTAGTTTTTATCTGCCATCTGTAGGGAGTACAAGTACATTGACATTGTTGGTCTTTGCTCTGGCACAGTTTCTTATCGGCTGTCGTAGTTTACCAACAGTAGATACAAATTCTTCACATTTTAATATATATGAACCCTGAAAATAATAACTATAATAACTATAATGCAGGCAAATTAAATATGCAGAAAGATGAGTTAAAACATTATAAAAGTGCATAGTCCTTATTAAGTGTGTAAGTCTTCTTTTCTAGGTCAACTACTCTAGTAACCTGGGATCATGAGCCCACAGTATACCTGGACAGTGCGTGTGCTTTATAGTGTATAAAGACATATCCCTGGGAGCGCCATACCCGTGGACACAGGGACACCACTTACTGGTCTGCCTCTCCTTCCAGCAGTTATTCCTGACGTTGGACACGTAGTCCTCCTCCACATTCTTCTCTATGCTGTGCAGCTTTGAGCCCTTGAACTCGGACCGGAAGTCCCGGGTGACGTAGTAGTCCACGTGCAGGTTCTCCGTGTGCCGCTTCACCGTCTGCCCCGTCGACCTGGGGGCGAGGAAAGATGACATCATCGTTGTCGGGCGACTCCGACTGCTGGACACGTGACATGTGAGTGTGATGCTGCACATCATGTGTTCCCCCAAGCGGCCAGTCAACCGTCTCTCAACAGGGTTTCCAAGCTGTCCCAGATTATATTTTTGGAGACAGGAGGGATTTGACTTTGCCAAAACAGAACAGAACACAGACAGTCCAATCCTATTCGCGCAGCAGTAAGGAACCAGGCCTTCAAATCCTGATGAGTCAAATGTGACCCGAAAAGACATGAATGTCCAATTGTCTTTTTTTTTTTTTACGATGCTTCCATATAGATTTGTATGCTATAACTGTTCTCAGCCTCACATGCAAGCTGACCTGGGTAGAAAGGAAGTGTATTGATAGCTAAATGATTAAAAGGTAGATTTATCAAAGAATGACATCTATATGGATGCCACTAGGATGGCCGACATGCACTTCTGAAATTGACATAGCACAACTAACACTGTGCAATTGTGCAACTTATCTGGGATCCAGCAGTCCTACTATGTTATAGCGGAACTTCAGATCCAGCAGTCCTACTATGTTATAGCAGAACACAGAAAGCCACACAAGATTAGCATTCTGTCTGAAAAGAATTGGTGAGAGGTGCTAATCTACTCTTCAACATCTGGTCACTCAGCAGGCATTGTCCCCCAAAGGGACAGGTACATTAACAACACTCAGGGATGCCTACAGGTAGGTTGCGGACTGGATGGGGGGATGATTAGCGGACATGGATGTGATGACACGGTGAGACAAGGGTGAGAGTAGTAGGAGTAGGAGTAGTAGTAGTAGTAGTAGTAGTAGTAGTAGAGGTACGTACGGTCTAGAGTACAGGCTGTAGGGCGGAGTAGACACCATCAGCTGGCTCAGGATGGGCACGAGGATGAGCACCAGGATGGGCATCAACTGGATAACGGTGGAGAAGCCACCCTGAACAACGACCACAAGACGGGGAAGTTAGATCATGTCACAATCACATACACCGACACATACATAGCCCAGTTAGAGACTAACTGGGCCATGTGAGGCCAATTAAGCCAGCCATCAAACACACACTCCCACAGAGAGTAAACATTGATAATATATGGCTGCCAAGACCTCTTCATCGATCTGTGATTAGTTTGCGCAGACGTGGATAAAACCAGTGAACCGAGGGCGGTCCAGGATTTTCTCTGCATCGTGACCTTTGTCTCCACAAGGAGATCTGTGACTTTGCATTAGCTTGTGAATAAAGGCTTGGACTTAACTTTGGTACAACCTGATACGTTCTCCAAGACGAATATGACAACAACAGTTTAGAGTGTGTGCTATTGGTCACTGTGTGTGCACGTGTACATACGTCTCCCCTCTCCTCCCTCTCGTGTCTCTGATCCGTCTGCTGGCTGTAGCGTGCCCTGCCGTTGGTGAAGGTGTGTGGACTCGCTGTGGACAGGGAACACAGTCGCAACTTTAAACAGGAGTCAACTTTAGAGTTTGGGATTTTTATTATTGCTATAGGAGAAACATGTCCAAGTATGACATCTGCTGGCCAACAGGAGGGATGACAAAAATAGGAGCATATTCCTGAGACATATAGCAGAGAAAAAAATGTTTGTTAGTGTAGAATTGCACAAGGGCATGCGTTAGTTTCCAATAATATGAAATATATCTACTTCCTCTCAGCTCAATGCCCAACAATACTGTTGAACTGCCTTATGAGCACTTTAAAACTAGTATTATTGTCGATGCTCTACTACCAGACAGTCAGTCAACTCAACCTCCTAAACATCTATATATTATCCCTGTTTGTCACGCAGCGTTTTGTGCTAAACTGCCATTATTGTTTGGTCTGCACGTTACATTTCCTGTACATAAAATGTCATAGAAAGAATAGGCTCCGCAAATATCTTATGGCCACAGAAAACACTGAAGAAACCAACAGGATGTGCTCAGCGTAAACCCCACTGGTGCAGTACAGCAGTAGAATAGGTTGTGCAGGATGAGTCAGAGAAAGTAAGCAGTCTCTCCTGAAGTCTAAAGCGAGGCTACGCAACAAGGTGAAATTAAAGACTGCTACTTATGCAGGCAACTTGGCAATTATGAAACTCGTTCTATTCGTCTCGTAAATATGAATGCTTGAAAACAGCTCTATTCTTATCTTCAGGTACCACAGTGATATATTGCTGCCTCTCCTTCAACAAATGTACTCTTTGTAAGTCGCTTTGGATAAAAGCGTCTGCCAAATGCCCTAAATGTAATGTAAATTTTTTTTTTTATGTAATGTAAGACACTAATCAGGAAGGCAGTTATGCATTAGGCTCTAAACAAAGAGAAGCTGAAGGTCTGAAAGCAAGCCGGCCTACAGAGGAGTCTGGTAGGAATACTTGATCCATTATGCAAATCTATTTGAATAGGGACTCCCACTGTTTACTCTGCTGGAATACAAACGACGGAAACAGAGATGCTCACCTGCGTTTCGTATCAGTTTGTGTGAATGAGTGAGTAATCTTCTGAGTGAGTGATTGTGAGCGATAGTGTGAGTGAGTGCCTAGAGTGAATGATTGTGTGAGTGAGTTTGTGTGAATGATTGTGTGAGGGAGTTTGTGTGAATGATTGTGTGAGGGAGTAATCTTGTGAGCAAGTGATTCTTTGTGTGAGGGAGTGACCGCGTGCCCGAGGGATCGTGTGCCCGAGTGATCATGTAACCGAGTGAGCAATAGGATTTCCTTACAGGAGGGGAAGCCGCCCCCGAAGAACATGTTGAACAGGTCCTCGGGAGTGATGTCACCCTCGAAGCCCCGGTGGAAGTCAAAGCCCCCTGGCTGTGCGTGGCCTGGACTGCTAGGCTCCTCCCCTCCGGTGACATCATACTGTCGTCGTTTGTCGGGGTTGCTCAGCACGGCGTACGCATTGCCAATCTCTGGAGGAAGACAACAGTAACACAGATATAAGCAGATTACAGTTACAGTCATCCATACTTTACTATGGATGACTAACTGTCAACATAGGTTAGGGGCAGGGTTGAAGCTCCTTCTGAATTATATTCTACATGATTACATTGAACCTGTAATTAAATTGACTGATGACATTGTTGATTGATGATCCTTAGTAAAAGGACCCCTTTAACATTAAATGGCAATAACACAACTTGGCTATTTAATCAAATCAAATTAAGATACGTTTCTGTGAAACTTTTCCTCTGAGAACACGCCACTTTTAACTTTTAACCAAATCTCTCCATGTGTAGAGCGAAACTGCCTCATCGTAATGTGACATCGTAATGACTATGAAGATAATTCATTGTCCTTTTTGTTCTGTGAAATATTAGAAATTATATAAAAAAAACAACCACCAAATCTTCCATATCTAAACTGATATAAAAGAAATTCAGCTTGGATAGGCTACTAGGGGAGTGAATCCTTCGGCATCCCACATTTAATATAGATTTTTGGGGTCAAAAATCATGGGTTCATGGGTTTCGTGAGAGGCAATAAAAAAAAAAGTATGTTATCAGGAACAACAGTCATGGTGGTGTTATAAAGGAGTTTACTTTTGAAGGCCTCGGTGGCTCCGGGTGCTTGGTTCTTGTCGGGGTGGAACTTGAGCGCCAGTTTCCTGTAGGCCTTCTTCAGGTCCTCGTCGTTGGCCTCTTTACTGATGCACAGCACCTCGTAGTAGTCCTTACATCGCTTTATCCTGGGAGCACGGGAACACAGGAGCAGCATGAGTGCTTTCAAGTCATTTTAATAGTAGTAGAAAGCGTAAATGTCCACAAGGGGCATACAAATGTACATACAATATTCACATACATATACATACTAACACAGCGAGCACAAATGTCGTTAATTGTCATTGCCAATTGTCACTAGACTATCAAGATAAACCATAGGAACCAAGCTGAAAGGCAATTACTGATGGGATAAAAGATCTCTTGCATCTATTGGTCTTACCTCCCAGTTGATAAAATCTACACCTTGAAGGGGGCAAAGCAAACCTTCTAGGTGGCTCTTACCTGGTACAGGTGGCTCAGATCACTTTCATCTACGCCAATGACTTTGCGGCAGACATTTACAATTTTTCCCAGGACATTTTATTGTTATTCACACTGAGGTGACCAAACCAACAGATCATAATGATTGTTAAGACCGACTCAGTACAATTCTATTCATGGGCAGTCGGTGGCTTAACCCACGAGAGTGCTAATCACGTCGGCAATAAGACACAGGTTCCATTCTGCAACAGACCAAAAAGACGTATGTGATGAAACTAGGACATTTTATAGGTTTTATCAGGTGACCTTCTGGTGTGTAAACGAGGCACTAATGCATTGTTGCGTCAACTGCAAAACCTTTGTGAATGAGTTTTGGACACAACTCCTGTGCCTTGTGTCACTGCAGAGCGAGGCTTATCTCTTGTTGTGGCCTTAGCCGTTAATCAGCTCCGAGGGGGAGATATGTATATGTGTGTGTATGTGTATGCGTGCGTGCGGGGGTTCTTGTCATAAGGTCTAAATGAGAATAACAAACAATTGGGTAAACTGTATCACAGGGGACTCCCTCAGGGTTATATTCAGACCATGGAGACTCCTGGGGCGGTGTTATTTTAAACCCCCGGGGACGACGGAACGCTGCAACACACTGGGAGTATTGCACAGGTGACTAGACGTCCTGTATTCCCCCGCCTGCAACTGGGCTCCGTTAAAAACCATCCTCCATAACAGCCGAAGATGGGTGCACGGTCTACGTAATGTAACCTGCATCATCAGACTAGGCTGCATTGTGATTCCAAACACTCTCCTCCTCCTCCTCCTCCTCCTCCTCCCCCTCCACCCCCTCCTCCTCCTCCTCCTCCTCCTCCGCTGGTCAACGTTCCCACGTGCGGTGGGGGTCCCCTCCCTCCCCTTAGGGGCAGGGCGCCAAGCACTGGCGGTTCCCATGGCGATCTGCTGTGTGCGCAGAGCACCGCAGAGACCATGGTGGTGGTGGTGGCCTGTTTTAGAGTGGAGCGATTAGTGCCGTCAAGTTTGCAGTTGGGGTCTGAAGCGATTTTTTAGGGTTAGGACTTGTTATGCAAAACAGCACCAAGAAATGGTGTAAAGATACTATATTAGGGATACAACGCTTGCCAACCTGAGCTCCTGGGAGGAAAGAAACTGCTGGAATAGGATTATGATGACGTCTACTTTAGGGATTGTTCTCTCCTCTCTTTATCTGCAAGGCTAAACAGTTAGGCTAAATGTATTGTCCATCAAAACGTAGGCTAATAATAATATTCAACCATGTCGTATAAAACACAAAGGAAGGAGAATGCTGAACCAACTAGCATCCAACATGGAGGGGAAGAGAACGCTAGACCAACTAGCATCCAACATGGAGGGGAAGAGAACGCTAGAGCAACTAGCATCCAACATGGAGGGGAAGAGAATGCTGAACCAACTAGCATCTAAGATGGAGTGGAAGAGAACGCTAGACCAACTAGCATCCAACATGGAGGGGAAGAGAACGCTGAACCAACTAGCATCCAACATGGAGGGGAAGAGAACGCTAGACCAACTAGCATCCAACATGGAGGGGAAGAGAACGCTGAACCAACTAGCATCAAACATGGAGGGGAAGAGAACGCTAGACCAACTAGCATCCAACATGGAGGGGAAGAGAACGCTGAACCAACTAGCATCAAACATGGAGGGGAAGAGAACGCTAGACCAACTAGCATCCAACATGGAGGGGAAGAGAACACGAGACCAACTAGCATCCAACATGGAGGGGAAGAGAACGCGAGACCAACTAGCATCCAACATGGAGGGGAAGAGAACGCGAGACCAACTAGCATCCAACATGGAGGGGAAGAGAACGCTAGACCAACTAGCATCCAACATGGAGGGGAAGAGAACGTGAGACCAACTAGCATCCAACATGGAGGGGAAGAGAACGCTAGACCAACTAGCATCCAACATGGAGGGGAAGAGAACGCTAGAGCAACTAGCATCCAACATGGAGCAGAAGAGAACGCTGAACCAACTAGCATTCAACATGGAGGGGAAGAGAACGCTAGACCAACTAGCATCCAACATGGAGTGGAAGAGAACGCTAGACCAACTAGCATTCAACATGGAGGGGAAGAGAACGCTAGAGCAACTAGCATCCAACATGGAGGGGAAGGGAACAATAAACCAACTAGCATCCAACATGGAGGGGAAGAGAACGCTAGAGCAACTAGCATCCAACATGGAGGGGAAGGGAACAATAAACCAACTAGCATCCAACTAGGTGCAGGCTGTCTCCTCACCTCTGCACGCCCTCCACCTGCTCCTTGGTGAAGGTCTTGGCGGCCTCCCCTCCTCCTCCTCCTCCTCCTCCTCCTCCTCCTCCTGCAGGGTCCTGGCCTTCGCAGTCGGCCTGCGAGCTGTTGCTCTCCCCGCTGCCCGTGGGTCGCCTCCTGCAGTGGGCGCCGTTTCCCGCCGAACTGCCATTCTTGGTCAGCGCGTCCAACAGAACTGCAGAGAGGGGCGGAGCCAGGGTGAGAGCCAGGCACATACCACACAGCTGAACGTGGGGGGGGGGGATGTCTTGATATGCATGGGAGGTTTTGGAAGACAAAGTAATCAATATGCATTTTTAAATGCAATAGAGCCAAAAATGACAATATTATTATACAGTGGTTTCTAATTCAAGAACCAAATATAATTAACAACAACAAGAGGTGCCACCTAACTAACATGTCATAAGAACAATTAAATCTATACCAACATTAAAAGCTATTGTGCACATCGTAACAATCATCGCATTCAATGTGAGCCCCACAATAACAAGTCTCACAATGTGTCACATTAACTAGACTGTGTTGATGATCTACCCAGACTGGGACGACATGCCAACTTCATTATCTGTAGCTACACTTATATATAGCCCTAGCAGCCAACATCAACCCAACATTAGCCGAGAAGGTATGTGACGCGACAATGCAAGCACCCTGTGAAAAACTTAAACGGACTGAAACCCAAAACAAAAGTCTGCCTAAAACATAGTCCGTGACGGAACAACAAGTGCAGGTGTCTAATGTCCCTAAAAGAATAATAGCCCTCCATTTCCAAGTTAAGAGTTGTGTATCAGACTGTGAACCTTTGTTGGCCCATAGGGAATGAACCAGTAGTTTTGTGCTACTGCAGCCACTGACTGTCGCTCTTTACAGCATATAGTCCCATCCAACTATATATATATATATATATCCTGAGATAAGCATCTCAATGGCTTGAGTACAGATGGGGCTAGAAGTGGCGTCGATGCATCTGATTGCTTAAGTGATGATGCAAGACTAAGGGTAGATAATGGACATACACGTTTCCTGCAGATATGACTTACAACTGGTTACGTGCTGTGATGAAACACCACATGTTTCAGACACTCCCATTTTAAAATGCTCCAAGCATACGACTTTCCCCCCCTAAAAAGGGGGGTTAACTACCGCAGTTATCTACTACTAACCCACTCAGGTCCATCTCCAAAACACAATTATTGTTATCCATTACATTGGCCCGGTGCTCTGTCCAGGGAAGACAAATGGATCACAGAGAAAAATCATGTTTTCAAGGCGATGCATGCACCAGTGTGCACTACAATATGTACGAGTGCAGAGCCATCGATCGATTCAGTCCTGAATATGCCTGCTTGTTTCAGAAGAATAGTTAGCCCTACAATATACTAGGCATGGCTGGTGCTATAGGTACTTCAAACTGGTCGATCAGTCAGTCAATAGACCCCTTTCCAATGAGCAGCAGGGCACACTTACTTCCTGTTCCTGTCATTTTAACACGTCAGTTATATTTATGCCTCGTCCCAGCAGCACGGTCAATGTATAACGACTGGACTAGTTGTGTCCATACTGGTGCACCGTCGTACATGAGTCTAAAAGGATCCCGAATACAATGTGAAGAGATACACCTGTGTTGTCCCCCTGCTGCGGTGAAAAGGGGGCCACAATTAGGGGCCAGAGTTAATTAAAGAGACGGACAGAAGCCAGACCCCCTGGACCGCCAGTCTAGGGCTCTTCTATTCGGAACCGTGTGAGAGTGTGTGTGAGTGAGTGAGAGAGACAGAAAGACAGACAGACAGACAGATCATGACGGACACACACACACACACACACACACAGCTAAGCTAACGTTAGCACCCAACGACGCACGCACCTTGCGTTCATTTAAACGCAGCATAGCACACCAAACGCTGACGACGTGGTGCGCATTTCATTCATTAATTCATTAATTAATGTACAAATATATATAAACATGGTATAGACAGCAACACATGACGACGGGTGACAGATATGTGCCGTGTTCCGTCGGCTAGGGGGCTCCGTGTATTTAAGCGTATTTAACCGCTAGCTAAGTCCTCCATACGCCCCGCCGAGCCGCCACCGAGCCACCGCCGAACCGGACGCCGAGCCACCGCCGAACCGGACGCCGAGCCACCGAGCCACAGCCACCACCGAGCCGCCACCGAACCTGGACGCTGAGCCACCACCGAGCCACCGAACCGGACGCCGAGCCACCGAGCCACAGCCATCACCGCCGAGCCGGACGCCGGGCCACCGAGCCACCACTGAGCCACCACCGAGCCACCGAACCGGACGCCGGGCCACCGAGCCGCCGAGCCGCCACCGAACCTGGACGCCGAGCCACAGCCACCACCGAGCCGCCGCCGCCACCGAACCGGACGCCGGGCGTACCTCTGGCCCTCTCCGTGGGGTACAGCCTCTCCGCCTTGCGCAGGAACTTGGACGCCTTCTCCTTGTCGCCGGCGTCGAGCGCTTTCGACGCGATACTTATACACTTCTCAGCCTCGTCTCTGTTGCCTTCCATCTTTCCTCTTCCTCTTCCACCACCTCCTCCTCCTCCTCCTCTTCCCGCCCCCCCCGGTCAGCTGACCACCCAGCCCAGCCCACGTGGTTATTATAATATATCTGATTATTATTGTCAGGTATAATTGGATAATTTCCCCCACCACCTCTATCTGAGTGATTCTTTACGTGTTAGTATTTAGTCTGTTAAAATGTTTTTAAAGTAACATGGTTAAAATGAACCCTGCCACGCCACAAGACAATGTGAAGGTGAAACAAATTGGAAAAACATGAAAAGAAATAGTCTATTTGAATTACAAACCTGCATTCCTTTTTTATTTACATTTTTTAAAGCAATTTCTCTATTTATTTTCGACATGGGGCAGATTGTCCCCCTTGCGACCGACAGAGGGCGCCATTGAGGACCCTGGGACTCGCAGCAGCAGCAGCAGCCGCCTCTTGCCTACAGAGAGGTTGCTGACCTTGACCTGCTGTTGCTGTCTGGTGGTCACGCAGCCAGACACACACTCTTGCAACTAGGAGGACTAGTAGCAACCACCACTCTTCTTGTACATCCATACGACAAAACAGCAATATGTCACTGATGGTACATAATTATAATAGACCAAGTTTCAAGTATTCATAATTGCGAGGTTGATAGAACAAGTTTCAAGTGCTCATAGTTGCTAGGTTGACGGCAAAATAGCTAGGATAAGAACAGAAGTACCATACCAACATTCAAGAACATGCAATATGCTACACAATGCAAAGTACTACTAGGACGAGGTTAAGGGAGGGAAGCTATGCAGAGTGCAGGTGAACTCTGAACTCTGAGTGTCTTGCGGAAGCTGGTGAGCGACTCTGCTGTCCTGACGTCGTCAGCCGGGAGCTCATTCCACCACTGCGGTGGCAGAACAGAGAAGAGTTGGGACTTGGCAGAGCGATGTTTGCCTGTTCTTAGCGACGGTGGTGCCAGTCGTCTAGCCTAAGTTGTTGAGTGGAGCGCTTGAACTGGGGCGTAGTGTCTGATGTGA
This sequence comes from Coryphaenoides rupestris, assembly GCA_002895965.2. Classification (NCBI taxonomy): domain Eukaryota; kingdom Metazoa; phylum Chordata; class Actinopteri; order Gadiformes; family Macrouridae; genus Coryphaenoides; species Coryphaenoides rupestris. Next base: position 100,260 of record PIJE02001536.1, on the reverse strand, counting down.
CTAATGTTTGGAGGTAGGTAGGTAGGGGCCGTTCCACTGACAGCCTTGTAGGCCAATACCAATTTCTTGAATCTAATGATGTGAGCGATTACCAGGAGCTATCAGGCCCAGTTTTCCACAAAAACAAGACTCAATGCTCAATATTTAAATATAACCTTTATTAGTTTGTATTATTATTTTTTTACAATTCAGTATATATCCTGCCAACAACACTATAGAGCATATTGTTGTTTCCAGGCTCCAGGCTCCAACGGGTGTCGTCAGGCCTGGATGCGTGAGGGGTACGGCTTGCTGGGGAAGGAGCCCATGGTGTTGAGCGCCGCGTGGATGCGGAAGTGTAGCCTGGACTCCATGTGGTAGTCCTTGTAGTTCACCCTGTTGGAACAACAACGAAAAAAAAAGGCATTTGTTGAGGCACACCCGCTGCTGAACCCAACAAAGAAATCTCCTCGAGACTTTAGAGCACGCACTTGATTTGCTCCAGGAGGGAGATGGCCTTGTCAGTGTCCCCCCTCTGCTTGTAGATCAGGCCCAGCTCGTACGTGGTGAAGGGCACCAGATAGTTGTCATGTTTGATCTTTTCTTCACTGTGGAAAGCAACAAAAAAAAATGGCCGAAATGGCACCTTCAGTCATACGACGGACTAGAGCTCAAGTCTCAATACATGTCACTGTGCTTTAGTTAGTAATTAGTCAATATTCTGTTTTTTTTGTTTCATTTTGAATAAAGTTGTGCATGAACAATACCATGTTGCCATTCTTCTCTCGCAACATTTACATTTATCCAAACCTTTTATCCAAGCGAGATCCGAAGCAACATCTTAAGAAAGAATCCTCATTTACAAATGAAGAGTCTCCTGATTTTCCTGAGGCGATTTTCAGCAGCACTAGCGCTAGCATCACTGTACCAGTACCAGGTCAGTGTCCAGGTTGGTGACCGGTCTCACCTGGCGATGATGTGGTTGAAGCACCGCTCGGCTTCATCCAGACTGCCCAGCTGTCTCAGACACAAGCCCTTCAGGAGCTGGACCAAACACCCGTCGTCCACGTGGTACTCGGACTGGCCTGCGCACGGTCAAGACAATTTAGACATGTAATCAATGCCCATTTGTGATGTCAAGTGGGGCCATTCCAACCGGTTTTTGAAACCGCTTGGAATGAGCATTACGCTCGCACCCAGTGGTATAATATGTCTCCTTTAAAAAAAATGTAACGCAAGAAATGGTTTCAAAGCATGCACTGACTGGGAGCACTGGCGAGTTGGTCCTCCACCTTCTTAATGGTGGACAATATGCTGTAGGTCAACTCTGGTCGCTTCCCGACGATTGTGAAGCCGTTCCACACGTACATCATTTCCTGGAGTCACACAAAGCAGGTTTTAAAACATTAGAGACGGCGTTGATGTACATCCAGCATTTGACTCCTCCTACTGAATGTGTACAACATTTACATTTACAACATTACATTTAGGGCATTTGGCAGATGCTTTTATCCAAACAAAGCGACTTACAATCAGTACATTTGTCGAAAGAGACAGCAATATATCGCTGTGGTACATAAAGATGAGAATAGAACAGGTTTCATTCATAATTACAAGGTTAATAGAACGAATTTCATAATTGCTAGGTTGTCTGCATAATAGCTGGGATAAGAGCAGACGTGCCATTCTGAGTGTATTACCGACATCTAAGAACAAACAATATGCTAAACAATGCCAAGTAGTGCCAAGACGTACATACATGCAAGTTAGTGCTAGGGTTAGGAGAGGAAAGGAGTGAGAGGGGGGGGTTATGCAGAGTCCAGGTGAACTCTGAACAGGTGGCTCTTGCTGTTCCCATTAGTGGGGGTCATGATGCTCCTCACCAAGGCAGGGAGGACCGGTCTCGTGGGGTTGGCGGAGAAGCATCTCTGGGTCTTCTTGGCAGCAAACTTCTCCGTCGGGACCGACTTCCCAGCGATCCTGAGGCGAAGGCCGTCCACCTGTCTGCTCAACCACACGACACCAGCGGAGGGACAAGGAAGGCGGTGAATGATTGGGAATTCAAAAATAAATAAATTATGAAATAAGTGTAGTGCAAGCAGGAGTGTTGGGAGTCTCCCTTCGCTCACTTGAACAAGTCCTCTGCATTTTGCCCCGTTGCCTTCAATTCTTCGTCCGGGAGCATGCACAAAATGGCGGCTTTCTGGTACACATACGTGGCCTGGAAAGAGATTGCAAATCTCAAAGAAAGAAAGAATAACAAAGAAAGAAAGAAAAAAAAAACGTCTGAGGTCTGCCTCAACACTTGTTTGTTTTGATTCATATACGTCTGCACTAGCGTATTAAAAAAGTCAGTCTCTTATTGTCACATGTTCTCCATAACACAGGGCCATTCTGAACAGTGACATTCTTGTGACACACTTTTATTTCACATTTCTCTTTTCATTAATTGTCTTCCAATGATTGCCTTCATAGCTTTACAATGAGATTCCCGCCTCTGTAAAGCACTATGAATGGCCTTGTCTATATGAAGTGTGTGATATAAATATTTTATATACAAAAACTTTGTGGCCCTTTGCACGAGTTGCAGTGCTTTAGCGAGTGAGTAGGAGACGACTATGGATGCTGCCCTCTTAAATTCCTTCAGTTATGGCTACAGTTATGTTTGTTATTCTGATAAGGACCTGAGCTGTCCCTGAGCTGTCCCTACAAGTCACAACAACAACAACATCATCATTATCATCATCCAGGCGAACTTGAGCGTCGCCGGTGTTCCGAGCGGCGGTTTGCGGTACCTGGGACCACTTGCTCTCCTTGGCCAGCAGGGCGGCGTAGTGGTAGGCCTTCTTCCAGTCCTGCTCGAAGGAATGGGCCCACATGAGCTCCCAGTAGCACAGGTGGTGGATCTGCCGCCACTCCTGCTGGGCGGCGATGCAGGCGAGGTACTTCTCCCTGGCCTGCGGGGGACGACAACATACACACACACGAAAAACCAGGGGCCATTTTTTTTAAAGTTAGTTTTAAAAAAATGGCAGCAAAGGGGAGAGAGAGATGCCGTGTGACACTCACAAGCGTGAAGTTGCCCTTGAGCAAGGCGATCCTGGCCGTGTAGAAGAGAATCAGAGCTCCCTGTGCACAAAGAAAGTTCAATTACAAAAAGTTACAGTTGGGTGTTAAAATAAACACGACACAGCCAGGCAAACTATGTTTTTTTTAGTAAACTCCTCATCCTCCCAACTAGTATGAAGGATGGATTAACTTTCCATTCAAATGTCAGTTCCATTCTTCTTGCTACTTTATAGAATTTCAATATTACAATAAAACATTTTAACTTGACTTTGAACTGTGTGTTTAACTTACATTGGGAAACGTCTTAATGTAAGGTTCAAGCAGGTTCTCAGACTCTGTGAGGTCCACCTCGCCAGTACCTTCGGCGGAAAGAAATGTGATTACAATTTGTTATTTCCACAAATAATCCAATCCATAATCCACTAGGGTTTTAGTCTAAAACTGCTCCATTTTGTTGACTGATATTGGCTTCTCTCAGTGTAATTTTGTGTGTGTGTGAACGTTTCCTTGGAGTCGTGCAGAACTCCTTTCCCTGGTGGCCGTACCGAGTATGACGGTGATGTACAGGTGGAACATCATGAGGGTCAGCATGCTGACGATGGAACGCAGGCCCTTGGTGGCCACGCCAGCCCGCAGCTCAGACAGACCCAGCTCCTGCAACACGGACCACCACAGACAGGCTGTCACTGGACCACACACACACACACACACACACACACACACACACACACACACACACACACACACACACACACACACACACACACAAAGAGAACCCAGGATCTCCTCCGCATCCGTTCCCCTTGAAACACACCACCGGCGTTGTGAGAAACAAGCGACATTTTGTTTGCATTCGATTCCTGACACGAATGAGGTCAAGCAGAACGGATGCGGAGGAGATCCCGGGTGGGTGGATGCTGGACCCGTGGATCAGAACCATGGAGGTCATTCATGGGTTTCTGGAAACCAACGTGGAGAACAAGCGCACGTCTTGTGCTGACTAATTGACCATTATGACTTCTGGAGGATTTTGTAGAACGTTTGTCTGGGATTTGTTCTGATACGTTTAGAGAGCGGCTGAGTTGCTGCGAGAGATCATTTCATATCGACAAATGACAACCTTTTTCATGCCCAGACGCTGACTTCAGCAATAATTATGATCCTAAAGAATCCTGTACGGTCTCAGGCATTGGCATGCACCTTCTAAAACGGTGCAAACTATGCTCGTTAATAACCAGGGAGAGTTACCGACCCGGTCTCCAGAGAAGCCCAGGAACTCCATGAGTCTCAGGACCTTGGTCGGGAGGAGAGACAGCATCTAACAGAGGGATGGTGTTTGGGGGAAATCTCGTTAGTCTCGTGGGGATCAGTCCTCAGTTATCCAAGCAAGATTCAAGATTTCTCTATTGCCTCTTACAGCACAATAAAATGCTTACTCCACATTACATACATAATACAACATACATTCTAAAACAACTCTAAGCAACCTAATTATTCTTATTCTCCTAAACCGTATTCTTCTAAACATAGATTCTAAAACAACTCTGAACAGTTAGAACATAGTACCTAATAAGTACAGTAAATAGCAATACTCTCTGGCTGGTGGTGCAAAAATGTAGTAAAAGTGTCTGCATGCAGTACAGTGATATTCTTATAGTTGCATAATAATAGTAATTAGTAAATAGTAGATAGTAGCAGCAACATGTGACCTGCGTTTCAAGTGTACCGTCTGTTAATGTGCACATTTAACAGAACAATAGCAGCCAGTCAGATCATGCTCACCAGGTTGAAGGAGCCGATGCCCATGTTGACGCCACACCTGAAGTGAAGGTATGTGCTGCTCGCCTTCGTCTCTTCCTCCATTTTGTTTGCGATCACTTCACAATCCCTAGGAAAAAGAAAAAATTGGTTTTTCCACCCGTATTTCATGTGATCACCACAAATATAGACAGACAAATAGAGTAGGTTTACATGCACACTGGTATTCGACTATTAGTCCGACTATGACAATATTCGGGATTTGATACGGGTCATGTAAACAGAATCTTACGTTCGGATGTTTCGAATTAGGCCTTATTCCGAAAGGAGCATTTTCTGATTAAGACCGATATTATTCGGGTTTTAGGAGCATTATTTGGACATGTGCTGTAAACAAACCAACAGTTTGCAAGGCTGGGGTAGAGATGCATGTCCCAAAATGAAAGCCCGCATTTCTGTTCTGAAGGAGAAACGCACCTACTTTGAAACATTTTGAAAGACTTGGATATCAACAGGTTTTTGGACACGTGCAAATATAAAAAATTAATAAATATATATATATATATAAAAAGTCCTCGCTGACGTCTACGTCATGTTATGTTGATTGGAATATGCATGACAGGAATATTAGTGCAATACTCATTTTCACTAGCCGTGTAAACAGTTTAGTAGTAGTAGGAATATTGTCGTTTTCCAAACACTGGAACATTGTGTGCATGTAAACATCGTCACTGTGAATGACTGATTGCTAGAACCACACACTCACAATCACAGTGAACAATTTATGGGTAAAGGTTAATATTAAAATATTAACCATGTTATCCACCTTTTGCCATTTGGTTCCAATTGTTTATCCCGGTTCGCGTTCATCTTTTCTCCCCCACAGAGCTATTTATTTTCTCAGAGACAACCACATTCAGATTGCACGCCTAAATGAATGCAGCATTGTTTGGAGAACATACTGTATCTCTACTATCTAATTCCATCAAGAAGGCATTTAATCGAATGACACATTGATTAAACATGCTAAGGAGATGCGGAGTCAGTATTCAGGTGGACATATTGGGGAGGGGGTCGCTCCAAAATCCACCACCGAGGAGACCCCTTTTTAAAAGACTGCTTTGGGGGAGGGTGTAGCTAATTGCTAGCCACTCAATTGATGAAGGCATTATTCATTGGCTGCCTGTTTGTTTTAGGATTGATTTTAAGATTCTACTGATCACTTTTAAAGCACGTCTGGGTCTGGCCGCGAGCTAAATTGCATAAATGTTGACCAATCGTATGAGCCAGCTCCCCCCCCCCCCCACGAGCTCTTTACTTGAAGATCTGATAGCTGTTCCGAATCCTCATCCCTCCTTTGATGAAACCCACGATGCTCTCATCCATGAAGGTCAGGGCGGCTTTCTGCAGCAGCACCTCGGCGTAGCACAGCTCAGCGTGCATCTCCTCTGGGTAACCAGGCATTCACGTGACAAAGACAGTCATTCATTCATTACAAGACAGCTAACCAGCCTTGTTAACTTTAAGAATGCCCGCCAATCCATTGTTACATAATTTGGGGAAATAAAAAAAAAAAAATTTTTATAAATGAAATGTATAATTTATATGATAAGAGATAAGATAACTTTATTAATCCTGAAGGAAATTCTTGTGCCAAAGGTTGCTCAAAATACCAACAACATAAGCATAGCAATAGAACAATAAACAATAGAGTAATACACAATAGAATAATACATTTACAAATTTACAGTGAATAAGCCTAAGGAAAAATATAGGTAAAATATTCAGTAACAAGTTGGCAACGGTATTGAGAAGTAGTATTATATATGGTCGTGTTTAGATCAGAACTGCAAGTTTAAAACTGTAAAAAAAATTCACCATATTGCAAAATGTACATTCATGATGACACTCGATCGTCATGTGAAAAAATCTGAGGCCAATTAGTGTTGGGAGTTTCCCCGCCCCTGTATTATAAATCCATGTGGTCAAGCTGTGCTCTTGGACAATGGTACTGTAGGTACCTTCCTATGGTCCAAGCCTTCATAACATGTCCACATCTAAATATGAGTTATACGAGATAGAAATATGTCTAACCGTCTGTCAGGTTGTCAGTGGGTTGCCGGTACAACAAGTTGGTTATGGTCTCTATAAATCCACTCTTCCTACGAAACCTGGGGGAGGAAAACATGAAAGCAAATGGCGTCTTAAAACTCATCAGGGACTGATCAAAGTCTGAAGTCGTTTGACGGGGCAGCGAAACCCAACTTGAAAAATAGCTGCAGATACAATAAATAGCCAATGATAAAAAGTGCACTACCTCTCGCATGTCTGTAGAGACTCCCTTAATGAGGTCATGGCTGCATCTACATCTTTTGGGTCAAAGGTCATGCCGGCCTGCATCACCAGCATACTGCTGTAGCCCACGGCATGGTACATGCTCTCCTCTTTCCTGAGAAGAAAAGCAAACCAAGAAGCTGATATTAGGAGATTACAGACCACGTCCGTACGTGGCATACGGCAGCTTGTGTTTTGTGAACAACATATTCTCTAGACAAGACAAGATATATCCCATTCAAGTTCAAACACAGAAAAGGCTCAACTCAAGCCTGCACAACATATATACATCGGACATTGGACTGATGAAGTTCAATGATCTGTGTTTTTAATGACAAAAAAAGATCAAAACCATTTCAGAATGTTGGCATTTCTGCATAAGCCGGTCCTCACTAATGGAGGTCCACTCAGTTTGCTTTTTGGTGAATTCCCACCACAATATAAAAGATAAATGGTGTAGGCGGGCCTACTTTATTACGCCCAAACAAATATATATGCTATATATAGATAATAGCCTATGATATATATATATATATATATAGATAGATAATAGCCTATGCATTACAAGCAAAACATAATTAAAGTAGTCATTCCAATATTGAACTAATCAATTTGGTAAGCCCACATTGAGACAAAACCACTAAACTGGGACCCACCATGGTTTGAGATGAGCCAGGGCATCAGCAAAGCGGTTGTTGAGGAACAACTTCAGGGCGGAGGAGCAGTCTTCCAGGGCGCTCTCCAAGTCCATCTGACGGTCGCTGCTGATGGGCCCAACAGCATGGGTTACTGGTGTCTGACTGGCTACTGGTGTCTGACTGGCTTCTGGTGTCTGACTGGCTTCTGGTGTCTGACTGGCTACTGGTGTCTGACTGTATAATGAAAACTAAAGTAGTAGCCTAGTCAAGAACATGCTATGAATGGCTTCTTTTTGTATGGCAATTATTAATAAACAGGAGTTCTTACAGTGGCTCCTTGGAGACTTGACTCTTGATCTGAGTCTGCAAAAACAAAAATCTATTGGTAATGTCATCACATCAAAAGTGATAAAAGCGGTGTATTTGAAAGTAGTTTTATATTCACCTGTGAAGTTTGGTGTTCGTTCTTATTCTCCATTGTGAACAAATGTTTGTTTGTTTTTTCGAAAAGAGTACAATCCTAGATTAAAACTGATGCTCCACTCCACAGTTGCATTTGTTGAGATGTGTACTACAGAGAAGCGCCACAGCTCCACTATTTATTCACTCCACCAGACCGTGGGCATTTCACGGCCAGACCCCGCCCCCTTTTCAATTAAGCGTCATCACCCTTCCTAGCCAATCAGCTCCGCAGCCCACATCATTTTTTTCAATGTCAATTTAAAGAGCTTTATTGCCATGGGGGAAACGTACATTTACATTGCCAAAGCGAGTCGTAAATAAAAACAAAAACAAAAACAAAACAAATCTAATTTACAATTGTCGATTTACAAATTGCAGTACAATTGCAGATATTCTATAACAAAGAAAACAAAATGTAAACAAAGCAAAAAAAGTAAACAAAGTAAAAAAAGTAAACAAAGTAAACAAAGTAAAAAAAGTAAACAAAGCTGCAATATCGCAATCAAATGTATCTAACGAGTATCTTGCTTGATGTTGTATCATGCTTAGAATTGCACGCCTGCCCAGCTACTTATGCAGGCAACTTGGCAATTATGAAACTCGTTCTATTCGTCTCGTAAATATGAATGCTCGAAAACATCTCTATTCTTATCTTCAGGTACCACAGTGATATATTGCTGCCTCTCCTTAAACAAATGTACTCTTTGTAAGTCGCTTTGGATAAAAGCGTCTGCCAAATGCCCTAAATGTAAATGTAAATGAGTATCTGAAATATACTGAACTAAACTAAATCAGTATAGGTAAGTAAGTCAACTTAAAAAAAAAACGGGCTTACAAAAAATATATAAAATATATATATATATAAAAAATATATATATAAAATAAAAAATAAAAAAAATGGGGGGGGGGAAGAAAAGGTTGGATTGACAGCTGATTGACTGAGTGTGTGTGTGGAGGTTGTAGTCCGTTAAGATTTCCTTTTCCTGTTTCCGGTTGTAGGCGAGGCGGCAGAAAGAAACTACATTTCCCGGCGTCGGCATGACCGCCATATGAAAGAACAACAAAAAAGATGGCGACGGCGACGACGACGTGTGGCGGCGCGGCGGCGGCGGCGTCTCAGGCGGACGACTGGGACAACGTCCCGGACTACGAGTACGTGGACGTGAACACCAAAGCCTTCCACGTGGGCGCGTTTAGAGACCTGTGGCTAGAGAGACTCAAGCCGTCCGACTACTCCCACAAAGAGGAGGCGGACGAGGAGTTCGAACTGTCGCTGGCCGGCGAGTTGAGTCTCAGCGCCGAGACCGTCAGTGACCTGAAGGCCATTTGCAGGTAAACAAATACATAAATAAACAAATACATAAATAAATAAATAAACAAACAAGCACATGGTGTGTGTGTGTGTGTGTGTGTGTGTGTGTGTGTGTGTGTGTGTGTGTGTGTGTGTGTGTGTGTGTGTGTGTGTGTGTGTGTGTTTTCACCATCCCAACCAAGCGTGTGCGTGTGTTCACCATCCCAACCAAACATTGATTGTGTGTGCGTTCACCATCCCAACCAAGCGTGTGCGTGTGTTCACCATCCCAACCAAACATGTGTGTGTTCACCATCCCAACCAAACATTGATTGTGTGTGTGTGTGTGTGTGCGTTCACCATCCCAACCAAGCATGTGTGTGTGTGTTCACCATCCCAACCAAACATTGATTGTGTGTGTGTGTGTGTTCACCATCCCAACCAAGCATCTGATTTTGTGTGTGTGTGTGTTCACCATCCCAACCAAGCATCTGATTTTGTGTGTGTGTGTTCACCATCCCAACCAAGCATCTGATTTTGTGTGTGTGTGTTCACCATCCCAACCAAGCATCTGATTTTGTGTGTGTGTGTGTTCACCATCCCAACATCAGATTTTGTGTGTGTGTGTTCACCATCCCAACCAAACATCAGATTTTTTTTGTGTTGCTTGCTCCACCTTCTCATGATACACTTTCCCCATGTATGACGGGTATGATTGTGTTGCATTGTTTACTGTTTTCTGAGTAGTTGTACAGCTGTATCATCTGGTTCGATCCCCGGGCTCCTCCTAGCTAAGTGTTAAGGTGTCCCTGAGCAAGACACCACCTAACCCTACCTGCTCCTGACGTGTTGGTTGTTACCTTGCATGGTTGGCACCGCCGTCGGTGTATGAATGGGTGAATGTGAGTCAACTGTAAAGCGCTTTGGATAAAAACACTATATAAATGCAATCCATTTACCATTTACCATCTTATCTTGTCTTAAGCCTGGACTCGCTGCGCTGCCACCCTGCGGACCAGCCGCCGGACACCAGCGTGGTGCCGCCCGACCCCTCGCTCAGGACGCTCAGGTCGGTACACACACCTCACACACACCGTCTCACCAGGAGACATATTACACCACCAGGTGAGAGCCTTTCCAAGTGGTTTCAGCCTACCAATTGCTACAGTCCACTGGGTAGGCTGATCTATCCAGCATACTTCTAGGTGTATGCCCCCTATACCCCCCCATGCTCTCATGTCGGTAAACAACATCATGCTTAACACAACGTCGTTGTTTTTGTTTTGAACAGACAAAGGAAGAGGAGACAAGATTACAGAGAAAGTCTGATCTTGAATCGGGTTGGGAGACATGACCTCTATGCGGATGAACTGGTGGGTGTTGAACACATGGAACACAATAGAAAATTACTGTCTATCGTAGGCCTGTTGTTAATATCAGTCGTATAGTTATATATGTGTTTTATATTAACAATTGTATGTATTAAACATTTTGTGAATCAGTCAAGCTTTGACAAACGTAGGCCACTTATTGTAAATTCGCTTTGGACAAAAGCCTTTTGCCAAATGGCGTAAATGGTTTTGTATTTTAGGATAGATTGACCATTGGAAGGATGCCAAAATGTGAAGAGAACAAAATTCCCGAAGGAGAAGTCATTCTCACCATTAACATCTACTACCCCACCTTCTTCGAGAGAGTGAGTATGGATTGTGCTGATGGCAAACGGAAGCCAAAACTTTATTCAGCTGTCAATTTTCATCAAGTCTGTTCTCTCTTTTTCTTCCTCCTCTCGACAGTTCAGGCATATTCGTCCCCACATGACGTTGATGATGACCGGGTCCCACACCTTGGCCAACATGCGGGACGCCATTTGCTGTGTCAGTGATCTGCAAGTGTGCGGGGAGTTCAGCAGCACGCCCAACATCGCCCCAGACTACATCAGCAAGGTAAGAAAGAGTCTGTACCGCCAATTTGCATAAATGGTTAACTTTCAAACTAGATCAGAATCAGATTCAGAATGAGTTTTTGTTATGCGCGGTTTCAAGCGGTCATCTACTGTGGCTGAGGTTCAGGTTCAGGATCGTCTGTAGGCGTAGCAGCGAGCTCGGGAATCAATGTGACACCCGGAATGATTCAAAGTTTATTCAGATACGTAGAGCATATATACAGTTTTGGACATGCTAGTCACGCCTCTGGGATGGGAGAAAAGAATATAGAAGTTATTGGTATTATGGTCTTATATGTGGAGACGTAACAGAGCCTGCATGCTGTGACTCAATGGGTTGTTTGATTCATTGTTTTAGGATCATTACAAGTCAGCCTTCTTCTTCATGGAAGGAGTGTTCTACAACGACATGAGATTCCCCGAGTGTCAAGACATCAGTTCGTGAGTTGGTCTACCTGCCATCAATTCATTGTCAGTGTATTGGATACCAATACTGTACTGATTCAGAATACACTTTTTATATTTTAATCACATGAATCTAAAATTCCCTGTTTTCTGTCACTTTTCACACTTTCCCTAATGCGGGTCAAAAGTATCTTGTGTGTGAAAGAAGATGTTATAAGATGTTGCTTAATTATAGGAGTGTTTTTCTTTTTAATTTTATTTATACTGACGTCATAAAGCCGATTTCTCTCCAGGCTTGTTGTACAAACTCCAAAATCCAAAGTGCAGTTATAGTCTTCAGATTATTTCTAAAGAGTGGATCACAAAGAACATCTAATATGATTATTAAAGTTCTGCGTGTGTGATAGACCTTCTACACATTGGCCTGATTAATACTATCAGAAAAAACAATAACTAACTATTCTCATGCTAGTAAAACATACATCAAAATAAACTGATTTTGAAGTGTACTGTAATTAATATTGTTAAGTGTATAATCAAGAGTACAGCATTTATTATGCATGGTGACATACCGAAAAATCGTAGTGATGTGTACATAATTACATTTTCATAATTTTATGCGTTTATCCAAAACAACTCACAAGCGAGGCTGAGAACAAAGCACACATTTAGTCTGTTTCTATAAATCAATTTTAATGTAAAAGTCAAAGTTTTGACGTTTAAATATACCGATGTTTGCGGAAAAGGATTCATTGACTGGTCGTGGTTGTTTCCGCTCCGCAGCACCACGATAGAATGGGCCAAGAGCCACAACTTCCCCAGCTACCAGGAGGCCAAGATGGAAGACACGCGCTTCGTGGACCTGACGATCAAGGTGGGGTTCCCCTACCTCTACTGTCACCAGGGCGACTGTGAGCACCTGGTCATCATCACGGACATCAGGCAAGTACCATCCAGACTCATCAAGTCTCCACTTCTGACCACACGCTATTTCTGACCATACTTGGTCTTTCTCCACACAGGTTAAGTGGTTTTGAAATGCTTGTTTGTACAGGTTTTTAATGTATTTGAATATGATTTTTGGTGCGCTGCATGTGTAGAGCATGCTTGGCCAATGAAACGCTCTCTAGATTTCAGTTCTCTCCATTTTCTTTTGTTCCTGGAAATGTCTTGCTTGTCTTGTGTGACGGCGGTTATTTATTCTTATTTTTTTTTTACCAGGAATTCACGCAGTCATGAGTGTGACAACCGGACCCAGTGTGTGTTTTAGAGAAGGCTCCAAGCAGTGTATAATGTGTAACAAATACAGCTATTGCAATAATTTTTTTATTTAGCAAAATGTGGATATCCATGACTTGCAGTGAATTTTAGATTCATCATGGAGCCAGTATGGGGGTTAGGCATCTTTCTCAAGGGGTGTCCACATATAAAATCCAGAGCATTTCAACTGGGAGACAAACATCCTAACCACTCAAGCTTTCTTCTCACTGGCAATATTTGTCAATTCGTTATCGCTATAATGCACGTTTCAAGTGGTGGACTTTTCTTCTCTCGACAAGAGATATTTGGTTTGCCGTGTGGGCCGGTGGAGTCATGACCGTCTGTCTGGTTGCGTTCTTGTTCCTGCAGACTGTCCCACAGGAGTGACTGTCTGGACAAGAAGCTGTACCCCCTGCTGACCCACAAGCACAGGGTGGCCACGCGCAAGTGCACCGTCTGCCACGTCTTCATCGGCAGGCAAGTGTTTAAAATGTCCGCTTCGATTGCCGTGTTGCCCTTTGCCAGGGGCTTAACATTTAATTAAAAAAATTAAAAAATCGGAATGCTGATCATGCTTAAAATTATTCCCATTTCTGTTAGCAGCCTCAAGGAAAATAAACAGACATCTCTGGTGCACTCATTGTTGCACTTAAGTTCTCGACTGGTTTTTAGTTAAAATGTTGTTATTCCAGGTGGCTGACGACCAACGACCGGCTGGCCCCGTGCGACCCGTGCCTCTTCTGCGACAAATGCTTCCGGATGCTTCACTACGACGAGAAGGGCAACAAGATGGGTGACTTCCTGGCGTACTCGTACGTCGACCCCGGGGCCTTCAACTGAATTCCTGGCCCCTTTTTTTTTTTTAAAACAGATTTTGTTTTTATATTGTGTTTAAGTGTTCCTGACTCACTAATAAATGTTAAATTTACCTTTTTGAAGTAAATGGTGTCGTTCACTTGTCCTTATATTATTATTTAGTGATTACATCTACCGTATATGAACATTTTTATTTCATCTCTGGTAGCCAAGCGATATGAGGAAAAAAATTGTGTTAAACCAATGAACTATTTTCTGTGAAAATCATCAGAGCAACACATTTTAGAAACTGACGCTTTATTCTAAGTGCACGCTATGATAGACAGGAAAAAAAAATACTCTTATTTACATTTGTTAAGGAAACGCTTAAAAAATAAACACTTGAATTAAAGCACGTATTGGCAAAATAAACTTTGGCCTCCACTTAAAGTCCTACTGTGCACTTGAAACATCAACCATCACAAAACAATGGCGAGAACTACTTACACTAATAACTCTGCTTTTACACAACGAACGTCACTCACAAACTGCTTCTTTTGAGTGCATTTCAGTGGTGTTACGACTAAACTGCATAACTTATGCCTCACTTAACTTAAATGACAATATTGAAATGCACCCCACTGACCAGGTGTATGGCAGCTTGAAACACCTCTTATTCAAACGTTGTGGTGAAAGATCCTTTTCCAAGCCAGCTACAGTATGTCGATGACGCACTGTTGGAACTAAAAGTATTGCTTAAAAAAATAATGTAGCTCTTGACATTGTTACATTGAACAGAACATTTGCCAGAACCGTGAGGCACATTGAGAAGCAGCAGCCAGTGTTGGACACTGATGTCAGCTCTGTAAATATATATGTGAAGACAACGTCGTCGCAAAGTGAGCGGGGAAAAGCTTTTCCTCCAGAAATGTTGTGGCGACTCAAACGGAATCCTCCACGCCTTTTCCCAGTACTGCAAAAAAAACAATCAACATTTCAATAAAGTCAGCGGCAGCTTATCACTAAAATATGAAGTCTTTTCGGTTTCTTTCACAGAGTGCCTCCTCATCTCAGACTTTAAGTTAAGTTTTTTCCATCTGATCACTGCTTCCTACACGTCTGCTCTTATCCCAGATATTATGCAGGCAACTTAGCAATTATGAACTCGTTCTATTAACCTTGCAGCTATGAATGATTGAAACCTGCTCTATTCTTATCTTTATGTACCACAGTGATGTATTGCTGTCTCTCCTTCAACAAATGAACTCTTTGTAAGTCGCTTTGGATAAAAAGCGTCTGCCAATGCCCTAAATGTAAATGTAAATGTAAATGTACGGGTCTTTTAGGAAGATACTTCTTGTCAGTTTGAGCTCTTGAGTTCAGGCCAACACCTTTTGAGAGTATGCAGACTCCCGCAATTGTCCTAAGCTTTGACCCGTGTCCGTGGAAAATCGGACCAGAACTTCCCAACTTGGGCCTCTAAAACACACTGGAGAACCCAAATGAGTCAATTGATCATTGACGCATCTGTGTGTGCCTAAGGAGTACAGAACTCCAGCATGTACTAGACCAGTTGTTCTGATGCCGCCACCCACTCCGCTGGTGGTACGGAGGCTGTGAAGGGACACACACACGCCCAGGGCAGGACTGCATGGACGGCTGTTAGTCTTACGTCATATCTCCGAGCGTGGTCTCCTCGCCAACCTTCTCCCGCTCAATGTCCTTCTTGTCCGACGATTTGAAATCGCCATTGGGGATCTTGTTATCTGCTTTTTTCGTCGCATACACACACACACACGCACGCATACACACACACACACACACAAACACACACACAGAAGTCTGTATGTAGAAACTAGCCCCGCTCAACTCAAGAGGAAGGATTCACAAGCTCATGTGTCGGCCAGGACACCGCTGAGGTGAATGGGATTTCCTTTGGTCGATCGGACACGCTTCCGACGACAACGGAAGCTTTCATCGGGAACGGCGCTCTTCCAACCCCCTCCTCATCAGAATAACCACCGAATTATACGAACTAATCGTATATAATGTCAAAGTAATGTCATCCATTTTGCTCCGTGCACGAATACGCCGTTGTGAGCGGAGGTGCGGTGCCTGTAGAGCCACCGGGACAAACTTCCGTTCTCTTCCATACATGACGGAATATAACGTACGGAAGAAAGTCTGTCAGGGTCATTGTCGTGGGAAAAAATTATGAATTCTAAGGCCACAAATAATTTTAGCAGGCTAGTTAGTTCCCGGAGTCAACCATAACATTGCCGAGTTTTGTAATCAACGGATTGCCTTCCGCGAGTGGAACCATATTCATGTTTTCCGTTTTATTTTTCATTTGTACAGAGCATTTATGGCGCTTTTCCACTGCAGTGTATCACCTTGACTCGCTTTGGTACCCGTTCCTTTTCCACTACGGTTTAGCACAATTGATATGCGTTCATTTTTTTAAGCCGTTATTTTTTTCATACTTGGTTAACTGACATTAGCGCGTTAATTCGGACAACCCCAGTTTTCACGTCAGCTTTTGGTACTGCTTGCGCTCGCTTGGAAAAAGTACCAGGTACCAGTTTTTGCCACGTGGAGAAACGCCCCAAATCGCTCCCAGGTCAAGTCAAGTCAAGTCCAGCCGGTACTATGCAGTGGAAAAGCGCCACCACGACACACCTGGCCCATAACGGGGCTCCGTTGACGGGCGGCAGGGCGGCCCTCACCTGCGCTCTGCTCCCGGGCTTGCTCGGCCCTCTTCAGCGCCCCCTTCTTGGCCTCCTCGTGCTGCCGCTGCTCGGCGATGGAGCGGTTGAGCACCTGGCTGATCATGGAGTCGCCCTCCCCCACCAGGAACATGGTCTTGAACTTGTTGTACAGCATGCTGGCCTTGTCCATGATGTCCTGGCTGGCCTTGAACCTGCGGATCTATGGGAGGCACAAGCTCACGAGTGGGACCCACCGCTTGTTGGAAGCAGCTCACACACACACACACACACACACACACTGATGGGCATTGGGGTGCATTCATTGAAAATAAATGTTTAAAGTGTTAATCTTGCAGATTTCCGTTTTGTGCTCGCCACCCAGTCCGTAATATCAAAGAATACTGCAAATGCAAGGGTTTCATCAGTGGACCATAGGCTCAGTCACCATTGTGTTAACTCGTTCGGTGATAGATAGTGACTTTACAGACATTTATACTTTGGAAAATCTTTGAGATTAAATAATCACTTTAAATAATCATGATCACAAAAAAGAAACAAATGAAAACACAGTTGAATGTGATTCGGTCAGAGGCGGGAACTCTCAAGCGTACAGGACATGTCATCATCGGGTTATCCTTGGAGGCAGTAGCACGGGGGGGCGGGGGTTACGCTTAGGCTAGCTTAAACTTGCACGCACGCGCACACACACACACACACACACACACAAAGCAGAGCGGGCGGGCGGTGGTCGGTCGCTGGCCGTACCTTCTTGAGCGTGGCGATGAGCTCGCTGTGTTTCTGCAGGTGCTGGGTGGTCACCTGTAGGGTGCCGATCTCATCCAGCGCCTCCAAACACTTCCTCACATCCTGGGTGATCGGCGGGGAGGGAGGGAGGGATTGTACATGGGGGGGGGCCGAAGTCCTGAGCCGCACACTATGTAAGAACAGACGCTGTTTTCTGAGCTTGCACACATTTCTCTCCCCACACTGTCATGCGATTGCGGTTGGTGGTTGGGTGAAGCTCTGCACATGGTGAGAGGTGGTGGCTGTGTGGTTTGGCATCATGGCGTCATGGCATTAACCAAAGGTTTCATGTTCAAGGAGTCTGCACAAAAGGAAACCTCAGATGCTGCTAAGCCCAAAAGAGGGAGAAAGAAAAAGGTTTGTTGTTGTTTGTTGTTTGTCCCTTAACAAGTACACCGGCCCGTTATGCTGCCTGCTCTGGTACAGGAGCTGGGGGGACCATGAGTTTCTTTTTCTGCTCCCTTAAGCTAATGGCTTTTTCCCTTTTTATCAAGGCCATTTTGTGTGTCCTTGCCCCTTGATCACAGTTACAGTCTCAGAAGGCTTCACAAGGTCCACATTGCAGTATACGACGCCATATATATATTTTTTTAACGGTCCATGTCGTTTTTCCTTCCTTCTTTTTTCTTTTTATTTTTGTTTGTCTCTCGGTTTCCAGGGCGACGGCGACCAGGACTCTGAGAAGGAGGAGGACCCCGCCAGTCCCACCAGCGCCTCAGGTAAGCGCATCCGTCACTATGACATCACATCCATTACTATGACATCACTTACTCCACCCCTCAGCCTCCTGTGGGCCTTCCATTAATGTGTGTGCGTGTGTGCGTGTGCGTGTGTGTGTGTGTGTGTGTCTGCAGGTGGAGAAGGCCCTAAGCGGCGAGGCCGGAAGCCCAGGTCTGAGAAGAACCTGTCTCTGCAGCAACAGGAACTCCAGGGCTCTGGCAGTGAAGTGTAAACACATGACTACTCCTACACCCCAGCCCCTCCTAGTTACACAGCAGTAACGCACACAAACATGTTACAGTTCAAGATTTCTTTATTGTCATATGTAACAAGTACAATGGAATGCTTACTCCCCTTTTCGCTCCTGCAGTATTCTTCTAAAGAACAACTCTAAGCAATTAGTAATTGTACCTAGAAGTACAATAAAGTAGTAATACTCTGGCTGTTGGTGCAAAAATGTATTAAAAGTGTCCGTGTGCAGTTCTTGTTACGATGCTCTGTAGGGATATCAAAGTTTGAGGTCTAGATGTGATTTCTACAATGTGTGGTTTAAGATAGTAGAATTCATCGAAATATCAAATTTGCAGTATCCAAATAGCAGTATTGTAGCACTGTTTGCTACAGACCACAACCAAATGTCACATCATGATAGTGTATTCTCAGTGATTAATTGTGATGGCAAATATTGCATCACAAATTAATATCTGTGAAAATAATCTCCATATGATCGTTTTACTGTATCGTTCAGCCCTGATGGTGTGAACCCTCCCGATTTCAGAATATTGAGGGCAAGTGAGACAACATTTCTTCCAGGACCCTTGTGCTGAAATTGTATTGCTCCACAATTATGTATTTTTCTATTTTTTAGCGTACATCGCACAAAATCCGCTCGATTGATATTGATATCCCCATTGTCTCCTCACAGGGACTCCACCGAGTCGGACAGGAAGAGGAAACGGGCGGCGGAGGAATCCAGGAGTGCCGAGCAGCAGCAGCAGCAACAACATCAACAACAGCAACAGAAGAGGAAGGAGGAGAACAAAGGGAAGGATGTGGACGCGGGGAAGGAGCCGGAGGCCAAGAGGAAGAGGCAGACCAAGGAGGGCGGCTCCTCGGGCTCCGAGGACGAGGAGGCAGGTGGAACCCCCTCTCACACCTGAGGACCCACACACCTGGAGGGACCTGAGCGGGGGGCGGGGCTAGTGCTGCTAGGAGCAGGAGGTAGAGGAGGGGGGCGCGGGGCTCAGGGAAGAGATGCAGGAACCTGAGATGAATTTAAAGCATAAGGCACCCGTGTGTTTTAACTTGGATTTGATCACGATTTACATTTACATGACGAGCAGTTAAAATAATGAACCATCAAATCATCACAATGTTTCTTTGTTAATACCGTATATTTTTTGTAATTTACCATAACGTAGAATATATTACGCACAACACGTGACTTTAACCTTCCTGCTTATTATATTTATAATTTTTTGCCTTATAATAGCCTAACAATTAGCCTTCTTCATCTAAAATACATTTACATGTATACATACATGTAT
Source organism: Coryphaenoides rupestris (assembly GCA_002895965.2). Classification (NCBI taxonomy): domain Eukaryota; kingdom Metazoa; phylum Chordata; class Actinopteri; order Gadiformes; family Macrouridae; genus Coryphaenoides; species Coryphaenoides rupestris. Next base: position 80,545 of record PIJE02001536.1, on the reverse strand, counting down.
ATGTGTATATATACTGTATTTAGGAAAATTCTGATTGATTATTTTCCAATTATTATGATGTTTTGTGATTAACAGAAAAGTAAGAACCGAAAGAGAACCCAGACCTCCATGGAGGGGGACAAGGAGGTACGGAGACGCAAGGCGGATGAGTTCAGGGAGTAAGTACACACACACATCCTCAACACACACACGCACACACACACACACACACAAACACACACACACACACACACCTCACACACACACACCTCAACACACACACACCTCAACACACACACACACCTCACACACACACACACACATCCCACACACACACACACACACACACCCACACACACACACACTCACCCAGGGTACACACACTAACACACACACAACACACCACCACAACACACACACACACACACCCACACACACACACACACTCATCCCCAACACACACACATACACACCTCACACACACACACACACACACACACACACACAAGATTCTGGTGCCGCAGCAGCAAGGACAGGACAGTAGTTGGAACACCATGGCTCTGCTTCTCAAAACTAAACTAAATGAACTAAATGTTTCTTCTAACCTGACGTTTCCCTGCAGACAAAACAAAGACGACGGAAAGAAAGGAGACGAGAGGAAAGGAGAGAAGAAAAAAGGTACGCTTGTCATGTCTACCGGGTTCACACGAGGTGAGCATCAGAGGTCATGTGATAGTAAGTCAGTAGCTCAGGAGGAAAGAGCGTTTGTCTGGCAACAGGAAGGTTGCTGGTTCGATCCCCGGGCTCCGCCTCCTAGCTACGTGTCGAGGTGTCCCTGAGCAAGACGCCACCTAACCCTAACTGCTCCTGACGTGTTGGTTGTTACCTTGCATGGTTGACACCGCCACTGAATTTACAGTCGCCATGTTGCCATTGCGATGGTGTGGACGTGCAGTTTTGCAGGGACTCCATTTTGGTTCCGACCGGCTCTCGGCTTCAGGCTCTACTGTTGCTCCAGGCGTCTCTGTGACGTTATAAATTACGTACAAATGTTGCTTCTGACTAGAAAAGCCACATTGGCGTTCCCCTTGAAACACCGCCGGTGACATTTTGTTAGTTGATTCGTGACACGAATGAGGTGAAGCAGAACGGATGCGGAGGAGATCCTGGGTGGGTGGATGCTGGACCCGTGGATCAGAACCATGGAGGTCATTCATGGGTTTCTGGAAACCAATGTGGAGAACAACTCTGACTAATTGACCACGCTCTTATGACTTCTGGAGGATTTTGTAGAACTTTTGTCTAGGATTCGTTCTGATCAGATCATTTAATATCGACAAATTAACTGTTAAACCCTGCCGAGGCAATAATGTCTCATTATGGTTCTAAAGAATCCTGTACGGTCTTCAATGAAAGGAAGCCTCAGTTATTGGCATGGAAACTTTGAGCTACTCGTCTGGAGGCCTGGACAAAAGTAATTGGCAATTTGGAAATAAATAAAATCATATCCGTTTTTCCAACCGCTAATCACAAACATTTCTTTACAGAAGTCTCAACGGAATCGAAACTGCAAAGGTTACACGGGGAAATCAAAATATCTCTCAAAATCGACAACCCGGTAAGTATGTTTCAGTGTTCAGGTAATCCATCCCAACATGAACACTGATCCCATTTCCCTCTTATTTTATGTAATTGTTTTTACATGAATCATCAACTAAACACGTCGACCCCGGGGCCTTCAACTGAATTCCTGGCCCCTTTTTTTTTTTTAAAACAGATTTTGTTTTTATATTGTGTTTAAGTGTTCCTGACTGACTAATAAATGTTAAATTTACCTTTTTGAAGTAAATGGTGTCGTTCACTTGTCCTTATATTATTATTTAGTGATGACATCTACCGTATATGAACATTTTTATTTCATCTCTGGTAGCCAAACGATATGAGGAAAAAATTGTGTTAAACCAATGAACTATTTTCTGTGAAAATCATCAGAGCAACACATTTTAGAAACTGACGCTTTATTCTAAGTGCACGCTATGATAGACAGGAAAAAAAAATACTCTTATTTACATTTGTTAAGGAAACGCTTAAAAAATAAACACTTGAATTAAAGCACGTATTGGCAAAATAAACTTTGGCCTCCACTTAAAGTCCTACTGTGCACTTGAAACATCAACCATCACAAAACAATGGCGAGAACTACTTACACTAATAACTCTGCTTTTACACAACGAACGTCACTCACAAACTGCTTCTTTTGAGTGCATTTCAGTGGTGTTACGACTAAACTGCATAACTTATGCCTCACTTAACTTAAACGACAATATTGAAATGCACCCCACTGACCAGGTGTATGGCAGCTTGAAACACCTCTTATTCAAACGTTGTGGTGAAAGATCCTTTTCCAAGCCAGCTACAGTATGTCGATGACGCACTGTTGGAACTAAAAGTATTGCTTAAAAAAATAATGTAGCTCTTGACATTGTTACATTGAACAGAACATTTGCCAGAACCGTGAGGCACATTGAGAAGCAGCAGCCAGTGTTGGACACTGATGTCAGCTCTGTAAATATATATGTGAAGACAACGTCGTCGCAAAGTGAGCGGGGAAAAGCTTTTCCTCCAGAAATGTTGTGGCGACTCAAACGGAATCCTCCACGCCTTTTCCAGTACTGCAAAAAAAACAATCAACATTTCAATAAAGTCAGCGGCAGCTTATCACTAAAATATGAAGTCTTTTGGTTTCTTTCACAGAGTGCCTCCTCATCTCAGACTTTAAGTTAAGTTTTTCCATCTGATCACTGCTTCCTACACGTCTGCTCTTATCCCAGATATTATGCAGGCAACTTAGCAATTATGAAACTCGTTCTATTAACCTTGCAGCTATGAATGATTGAAACCTGCTCTATTCTTATCTATGTACCACAGTGATGTATTGCTGTCTCTCCTTCAACAAATGAACTCTTTGTAAGTTGCTTTGGATAAAAGCGTCTGACAAATGCCCTAAATGTAAATGTAAATGTAAATGTACGGGTCTTTTAGGAAGATACTTCTTGTCAGTTTGAGCTCTTGAGTTCAGGCCAACACCTTTTGAGAGTATGCAGACTCCCGCAATTGTCCTAAGCTTTGACCCGTGTCCGTGGAAAATCGGACCAGAACTTCCCAACTTGGGCCTCTAAAACACACTGGAGAACCCAAATGAGTCAATTGATCATTGACGCATCTGTGTGTGCCTAAGGAGTACAGAACTCCAGCATGTACTAGACCAGTTGTTCTGATGCCGCCACCCACTCCGCTGGTGGTACGGAGGCTGTGAAGGGACACACACACGCCCAGGGCAGGACTGCATGGACGGCTGTTAGTCTTACGTCATATCTCCGAGCGTGGTCTCCTCGCCAACCTTCTCCCGCTCAATGTCCTTCTTGTCCGACGATTTGAAATCGCCATTGGGGATCTTGTTATCTGCTTTTTTCGTCGCATACACACACACACACACAAACACACACACAGAAGTCTGTATGTAAGAAACTAGCCCCGCTCAACTCAAGAGGAAGGATTCACAAGCTCATGTGTCGGCCAGGACACCGCTGAGGTGAATGGGATTTCCTTTGGTCGATCGGACACGCTTCCGACGACAACGGAAGCTTTCATCGGGAACGGCGCTCTTCCAACCCCCTCCTCATCAGAATAACCACCGTATTATACGAACTAATCGTATATAATGTCAAAGTAATGTCATCCATTTTGCTCCGTGCACGAATACGCCGTTGTGAGCGGAGGTGCGGTGCCTGTAGAGCCACCGGGACAAACTTCCGTTCTCTTCCATACATGACGGAATATAACGTACGGAAGAAAGTCTGTCAGGGTCATTGTCGTGGGAAAAAATTATGAATTCTAAGGCCACAAATAATTTTAGCAGGCTAGTTAGTTCCCGGAGTCAACCATAACATTGCCGAGTTTTGTAATCAACGGATTGCCTTCCGCGAGTGGAACCATATTCATGTTTTCCGTTTTATTTTTCATTTGTACAGAGCATTTATGGAGCTTTTCCACTGCAGTGTATCACCTTGACTCGCTTTGGTACCCGTTCCTTTTCCACTACGGTTTAGCACAATTGATATGCGTTCATTTTTTTAAGCCGTTATTTTTTTCATACTTGGTTAACTGACATTAGCGCGTTAATTCGGACAACCCCAGTTTTCACGTCAGCTTTTGGTACTGCTTGCGCTCGCTTGGAAAAAGTACCAGGTACCAGTTTTTGCCACGTGGAGAAACGCCCCCAAATCGCTCCCAGGTCAAGTCAAGTCAAGTCCAGCCGGTACTATGCAGTGGAAAAGCGCCACCACGACACACCTGGCCCATAACGGGGCTCCGTTGACGGGCGGCAGGGCGGCCCTCACCTGCGCTCTGCTCCCGGGCTTGCTCGGCCCTCTTCAGCGCCCCCTTCTTGGCCTCCTCGTGCTGCCGCTGCTCGGCGATGGAGCGGTTGAGCACCTGGCTGATCATGGAGTCGCCCTCCCCCACCAGGAACATGGTCTTGAACTTGTTGTACAGCATGCTGGCCTTGTCCATGATGTCCTGGCTGGCCTTGAACCTGCGGATCTATGGGAGGCACAAGCTCACGAGTGGGACCCACCGCTTGTTGGAAGCAGCTCACACACACACACACACACACACACACTGATGGGCATTGGGGTGCATTCATTGAAAATAAATGTTTAAAGTGTTAATCTTGCAGTTTCCGTTTGGAAAGGCGACTCGCCACCCAGTTTGTAATATCAAAGAAATACTGCAAATGCAAGGGCTTTCATCATCAGTGGACCATAGGCTCAGTCATCATTGTGTTAACTCGTTCGGCAATAGATTGTGACTTTACAGACATTTATTTCCAGGAAAATCTTTGTGATTACCACTTTAAGATACTATACATAAGAAAAAAGAAACAAATGAAAACACAGTTGAATGTGATTCGGTCAGAGGCGGGAACTCTCAAGCGTACAGGACATGTCATCATCGGGTTATCCTTGGAGGCAGTAGCACGGGGGGGCGGGGGTTACGCTTAGGCTAGCTTAAACTTGCACGCACGCGCACACACACACACACACACACACACAAAGCAGAGCGGGCGGGCGGTGGTCGGTCGCTGGCCGTACCTTCTTGAGCGTGGCGATGAGCTCGCTGTGTTTCTGCAGGTGCTGGGTGGTCACCTGTAGGGTTCCGATCTCGTCCAGCGCCTCCAAACACTTCCTCACTGGGTGATCGGCGGGAGAGAATTGTACATGGGGGTGGCAGTAGCTCAGGAGGTAAGAGCGGTTGTCTGGCAACAGGAAGGTTGCTGGTTCGATCCCCGGGCTCCGCCTCCTAGCTACGTGTCGAGGTGTCCCTGAGCAAGACGCCACCTAACCCTAACTGCTCCTGACGTGTTGGTTGTTACCTTGCATGGTTGACACCGCCACTGAATTTACAGTCGCCATGTTGCCATTGCGATGGTGTGGACGTGCAGTTTTGCAGGGACTCCATTTTGGTTCCGACCGGCTCTCGGCTTCAGGCTCTACTGTTGCTCCAGGTGTCTCTGTGACGTTATAAATTATGTACAAATGTTGCTTCTGACTAGAAAAGCCACATTGGCGTTCCCCATTGAAACACACCGGCGGTGTTTGTGAGAAACAAAGTGACATATTTGGTTAAGTTGATTCGTGACACGAATGAGGTCAAAGCAGAACGGATGCGGAGGAGATCCTGGGTGGGTGGATGCTGGACCCGTGATCAGAACCATGGAGTCATTCATGGGTTTCTGGAAAACCAATGTGGAGAACACTCTGACTAATTGACCACGCTCTTCATGACTTCTGGAGGAGTTTGTAGAACTTTTGTCTAGGATTCGTTCTGATCAGATCATTTAATATCGACAAATTAACTGTTAAACCCTGCCGAGGCAATAATGTCTCATTATGGTTCTAAAGAATCCTGTACGGTCTTCAATGAAAGGAAGCCTCAGTTATTGGCATGGAAACTTTGGAAATAAATAAAATCATATCCGTTTTTCCAACCGCTAATCACAAACATTTCTTTACAGAAGTCTCAACGGAATCGAAACTGCAAAGGTTACACGGGGAAATCAAAATATCTCTCAAAATCGACAACCCGGTAAGTATGTTTCAGTGTTCAGGTAATCCATCCCAACATGAACACTGATCCCATTTCCCTCTTATTTTATGTAATTGTTTTTACATGAATCATCAACTAAACCCCCCCCCCCATGTACAATCCCTCCCTCCCTCCCCGCCGATCACCCAGGATGTGAGGAAGTGTTTGGAGGCGCTGGATGAGATCGGCACCCTACAGGTGACCACCCAGCACCTGCAGAAACACAGCGAGCTCATCGCCACGCTCAAGAAGGTACGGCCAGCGACCGACCACCGCCCGCCCGCTCTGCTTTGTGTGTGTGTGTGTGTGTGTGTGTGTGTGTGTGTGTTGTCCGTGTGTGTGTGTGTGTGTGTGTGTGTGTGTGTGTGTGTGTGTGTGTGTGTGTGTGTGTGTGTGTGTGTTGTGTGTGTGTGTGTGTGTGTGTGTGTGAGCTGCTTCCAACAAGCGGTGGGTCCCACTCGTGAGCTTGTGCCTCCCATAGATCCGCAGGTTCAAGGCCAGCCAGGACATCATGGACAAGGCCAGCATGCTGTACAACAAGTTCAAGACCATGTTCCTGGTGGGGGAGGGCGACTCCATGATCAGCCAGGTGCTCAACCGCTCCATCGCCGAGCAGCGGCAGCACGAGGAGGCCAAGAAGGGGGCGCTGAAGAGGGCCGAGCAAGCCCGGGAGCAGAGCGCAGGTGAGGGCCGCCCTGCCGCCCGTCAACGGAGCCCCGTTATGGGCCAGGTGTGTCGTGGTGGCGCTTTTCCACTGCATAGTACCGGCTGGACTTGACTTGACTTGACCTGGGAGCGATTTGGGGCGTTTCTCCACGTGGCAAAAACTGGTACCTGGTACTTTTTCCAAGCGAGCGCAAGCAGTACCAAAAGCTGACGTGAAAACTGGGGTTGTCCGAATTAACGCGCTAATGTCAGTTAACCAAGTATGAAAAAAATAACGGCTTAAAAAAATGAACGCATATCAATTGTGCTAAACCGTAGTGGAAAAGGAACGGGTACCAAAGCAAGTCAAGGTGATACACTGCAGTGGAAAAGCGCCATAAATGCTCTGTACAAATGAAAAATAAAACGGAAACATGAATATGGTTCCACTCGCGGAAGGCAATCCGTTGATTACAAAACTCGCAATGTTATGGTTGACTCCGGGAACTAACTAGCCTGCTAAAATTATTTGTGGCCTTAGAATTCAAAATTTTTTTCCACGACAATGACCCTGACCGACTTTCTTCCGTACGTTATATTCCGTCATGTATTGGAAGAGAACGGAAGTTTGTCCCGGTGGCTCTACAGGCACCGCACCTCCGCTCACAACGGCGTATTCGTGCACAGAGCAAAATGGATGACATTACTTTGACATTATATACGATTAGTTTCGTATAATTCGGTGGTTATTTCTGATGAGGAGGGGGTTTGGAAGAGCGCCGTTCCCGATGAAAGCTTCCGTTGTCGTCGGAAGCGTGTCGATCGACCAAAGGAAATCCCCATTCACCTCAGCGGTGTCCTGGCCGACGTGTGTGGTCACATGAGCTTGTGAATCCTTCTTTGAGTTGAGCGGGGCTAGCTTCTTCAATACAGACTTCTGTGTGTGTGTTTTGTGTGTGTGTGTGTATGCGACGAAAAAAGCAGATAACAAGATCCCAATGGCGATTTCAAATCGGTCGGACAAGAAGGACATTGAGCGGGAGAGAAGGTTGGCGAGGAGACCACGGCTCGGAGATATGACGTAAGACTAACAGCCGTCCATGCAGTCCTGCCCTGGGCGTGTGTGTGTCCCTTCACAGCCTCCGTACCACCAGCGGAGTGGGTGGCGGCATCAGAAACAACTGGTCTAGTACATGCTGGAGTTCTGTACTCCTTAGGCACACACAGAATGTGTTAATGATCAATTGACCTCATTTGGGTTCTCCAGTGTGTTTGAGGCCCAAGTTGGGAAGTTCTGGTCCGATTTTCCACGGACACGGAGTCAAAGCTTAGGACAATTGCGGGAGTCTGCATACTCTCAAAAGGTGTTGGCCTGAACTCAAGAGCTCAAACTGACAAGAAGTATCTTCCTAAAAGACCCGTACATTTACATTTACATTTACATTTAGGGCATTTGTCAGACGCTTTTATCCAAAGCAACTTACAAAGAGTTCATTTGTTGAAGGAGAGACAGCAATACATCTCTGTGGTACATAAAGATAAGAATAGAGCAGGTTTCAATCATTCATAGCTGCAAGGTTAATAGAACGAGTTTCATAATTGCTAAGTTGCCTGCATAATATCTGGGATAAGAGCAGACGTGTAGGAAGCAGTGATCAGATGGAAAAACTTAACTTAAAGTCTGAGATGAGGAGGCACTCTGTGAAAGAAACCAAAAGACTTCATATTTTAGTGATAAGCTGCCGCTGACTTTATTGAAATGTTGATTGTTTTTTTTGCAGTACTGGAAAAGGCGTGGAGGATTCCGTTTGAGTCGCCACAACATTTCTGGAGGAAAAGCTTTTCCCCGCTCACTTTGCGCAAGACGACGTTGTCTTCACATATATTTACAGAGCTGACATCAGTGTCCAACACTGGCTGCTGCTTCTCAATGTGCCTCACGGTTCTGGCAAATGTTCTGTTCAATGTAACAATGTCAAGACCAACATTATTTTTTTAAGCAATACTTTTAGTTCCAACAGTGCGTCATCGACATACTGTAGCTGGCTTGGAAAAGGATCTTTCACCACAACGTTTGAATAAGAGGTGTTTCAAGCTGCCATACACCTGGTCAGTGGGGTGCATTTCAATATTGTCGTTTAAGTTAAGTGAGGCATAAGTTATGCAGTTTAGTCGTAACACCACTGAAATGCACTCAAAAGAAGCAGTTTGTGAGTGACGTTCGTTGTGTAAAAGCAGAGTTATTAGTGTAAGTAGTTCTCGCCATTGTTTTGTGATGGTTGATGTTTCAAGTGCACAGTAGGACTTTAAGTGGAGGCCAAAGTTTATTTTGCCAATACGTGCTTTAATTCAAGTGTTTATTTTTTAAGCGTTTCCTTAACAAATGTAAATAAGAGTATTTTTTTTTCCTGTCTATCATAGCGTGCACTTAGAATAAAGCGTCAGTTTCTAAAATGTGTTGCTCTGATGATTTTCACAGAAAATAGTTCATTGGTTTAACACAATTTTTTCCTCATATCGTTTGGCTACCAGAGATGAAATAAAAATGTTCATATACGGTAGATGTCATCACTAAATAATAATATAAGGACAAGTGAACGACACCATTTACTTCAAAAAGGTAAATTTAACATTTATTAGTCAGTCAGGAACACTTAAACACAATATAAAAACAAAATCTGTTTTAAAAAAAAAAAAGGGGCCAGGAATTCAGTTGAAGGCCCCGGGGTCGACGTACGAGTACGCCAGGAAGTCACCCATCTTGTTGCCCTTCTCGTCGTAGTGAAGCATCCGGAAGCATTTGTCGCAGAAGAGGCACGGGTCGCACGGGGCCAGCCGGTCGTTGGTCGTCAGCCACCTGGAATAACAACATTTGAACTAAAAACCAGTCGAGAACTTAAGTGCAACAATGAGTGCACCAGAGATGTCTGTTTATTTTCCTTGAGGCTGCTAACAGAAATGGGAATAATTTTAAGCATTTTTTTAATTAAATGTTAAGCCCCTGGCAAAGGGCAACACGGCAATCGAAGCGGACATTTTAAACACTTGCCTGCCGATGAAGACGTGGCAGACGGTGCACTTGCGCGTGGCCACCCTGTGCTTGTGGGTCAGCAGGGGGTACAGCTTCTTGTCCAGACAGTCACTCCTGTGGGACAGTCTGCAGGAACAAGAACGCAACCAGACAGACGGTCATGACTCCACCGGCCCACACGGCAAACCAAATATCTCTTGTCGAGAGAAGAAAAGTCCACCACTTGAAACGTGCATTATAGCGATAACGAATTGACAAATATTGCCAGTGAGAAGAAAGCTTGAGTGGTTAGGATGTTTGTCTCCCAGTTGAAATGCTCTGGATTTTAACCCCAATTTGTGTCCAATTTAGTCCATATGTGGACACCCCTTGGGAAAGATGCCTAACCCCCATACTGGCTCCATGATGAATCTAAAATTCACTGCAAGTCATGGATATCCACATTTTGCTAAATAAAAATAATTATTGCAATAGCTGTATTTGTTACACATTATACACTGCTTGGAGCCTTCTCTAAAACACACACTGGGTCCGGTTGTCACACTCATGACTGCGTGAATTCCTGGTAAAATTAAATAAAATAACTGCGCCGTCACACAAGACAAGCAAGACATTTCCAGGAACAAAAGAAAATGGAGAGAACTGAAATCTAGAGAGCGTTTCATTGGCCAAGCATGCTCTACACATGCAGCGCACCAAAAATCATATTCAAATACATTAAAAACCTGTACAAACAAGCATTTCAAAACCACTTAACCTGTGTGGAGAAAGACCAAGTATGGTCAGAAATAGCGTGTGCGTGTGGTCAGAAGTGGAGACGATGAGTCTGGATGGCACTTGCCTGATGTCCGTGATGATGACCAGGTGCTCACAGTCGCCCTGGTGACAGTAGAGGTAGGGGAACCCCACCTTGATCGTCAGGTCCACGAAGCGCGTGTCTTCCATCTTGGCCTCCTGGTAGCTGGGGAAGTTGTGGCTCTTGGCCCATTCTATCGTGGTGCTGCGGAGCGGAAACAACCACGACCAGTCAATGAATCCTTTTCCGCAAACATCTGTATATTTAAACGTCAAAACTTTGACTTTTACATTAAAATTGATTTATAGAAGCAGACTAAATGTGTGCTTTGTTCTCAGCCTCGCTTGTGAGTTGTTTTGGATAAACGCATAAAATTATGAAAATGTAATTATGTACACATCACTACGATTTTTCGGTATGTCACCATGCATAATAAATGCTGTACTCTTGATTATACACTTAACAATATTAATTACAGTACACTTCAAAATCAGTTTATTTTGATGTATGTTTTACTAGCATGAGAATAGTTATTGTTATTGTTATTGTTTTTTCTGATAGTATTAATCAGGCCAATGTGTAGAAGGTCTATCACACACGCAGAACTTTAATAATCATATTAGATGTTCTTTGTGATCCACTCTTGAGAAATAATCTGAAGACTATAACTGCACTTTGGATTTTGGAGTTTGTACAACAAGCCTGGAGAGAAATCGGCTTTATGACGTCAGTATAAATAAAATTAAAAAGAAAAACACTCCTATAATTAAGCAACATCTTATAACATCTTCTTTCACACACAAGATACTTTTGACCCGCATTAGGGAAAGTGTGAAAAGTGACAGAAAACAGGGAATTTTAGATTCATGTGATTAAAATATAAAAAGTGTATTCTGAATCAGTACAGTATTGGTATCCAATACACTGACAATGAATTGATGGCAGGTAGACCAACTCACGAACTGATGTCTTGACACTCGGGGAATCTCATGTCGTTGTAGAAAACTCCTTCCATGAAGAAGAAGGCTGACTTGTAATGATCCTAAAACAATGAATCAAACAACCCATTGAGTCACAGCATGCAGGCTCTGTTACGTCTCCACATATAAGACCATAATACCAATAACTATATTATTTTCTCCCATACCAGAGGCCTGACTAGCACGTCCAAAACTGTATATATATGCTCTACGTATCTGAATAAACTTTGAATCATTCCGGGTGATGCTGCCTTGTGTCACATTGATTCCCGAGCTCACTGCTACGCTTACAGACGATCCTGAACCTGAACCTCAGCCACAGTAGATGACCGCTTGAAACCGCACATAACAAAAACTCATTCTGAATCTGATTCTGATCTAGTTTGAAAGTTAACCATTTATGCAAATTGGCGGTACAGACTCTTTCTTACCTTGCTGATGTAGTCTGGGGCGATGTTGGGCGTGCTGCTGAACTCCCCGCACACTTGCAGATCACTGACACAGCAAATGGCGTCCCGCATGTTGGCCAAGGTGTGGGACCCGGTCATCATCAACGTCATGTGGGGACGAATATGCCTGAACTGTCGAGAGGAGGAAGAAAAAGAGAGAACAGACTTGATGAAAATTGACAGCTGAATAAAGTTTTGGCTTCCGTTTGCCATCAGCACAATCGATACTCACTCTCTCGAAGAAGGTGGGGTAGTAGATGTTAATGGTGAGAATGACTTCTCCTTCGGGAATTTTGTTCTCTTCACATTTTGGCATCCTTCCAATGGTCAATCTATCCTAAAATACAAAACCATTTACGCCATTTGGCAAAAGGCTTTTGTCCAAAGCGAATTTACAATAAGTGGCCTACGTTTGTCAAAGCTTGACTGATTCACAAAATGTTTAATACATACAATTGTTAATATAAAACACATATATAACTATACGACTGATATTAACAACAGGCCTACGATAGACAGTAATTTTCTATTGTGTTCCATGTGTTCAACACCCACCAGTTCATCCGCATAGAGGTCATGTCTCCCAACCCGATTCAAGATCAGACTTTCTCTACTATCACATGACCTCTGATGCTCACCTCGTGTGAACCCGGTAGACATGACAAGCGTACCTTTTTTCTTCTCTCCTTTCCTCTCGTCTCCTTTCTTTCCGTCGTCTTTGTTTTGTCTGCAGGGAAACGTCAGGTTAGAAGAAACAAGTCGTTCATTTAGTTTAGTTTTGAGAAGCAGAGCCATGGTGTTCCAACTACTGTCCTGTCCTTGCTGCTGCGGCACCAGAATCTTGTGTGTGTGTGTGTGTGTGTGTGTGTGTGTTGGGGATGAGTGTGTGTATGTGTGTGTGTTGGGGATGAGTGTGTGTGTGTGTGTGTGTGTGTTGGGGATGGGTGTGTGTTGTGGATGAGTGTGTGTATGTATGTGTGTTGGGAATGAGTTTGCGTGTTGGGGATGAGTGTGTGTGTGTGTGTGTGTGTTGGGGATGAGTGTGTGTGTGTGTGCGTGCGTTGGGGATTAGTGTGTGTGTGTTGGGGATTAGTGTGTGTGTGCGTGTGTGTGTTGAGGATGTGTGTGTGTGTGTACTTACTCCCTGAACTCATCCGCCTTGCGTCTCCGTACCTCCTTGTCCCCGTCCATGGAGGTCTGGGTTCTCTTTCGGTTCTTACTTTTCTGTTAATCACAAAACATCATAATAATTGGAAAATAATCAATCAGAATTTTCCTAAATAAGGTATATATACATATATACATGTATGTATACATGTAAATGTATTTTAGATGAAGAAGGCTAATTGTTAGGCTATTATAAGGCAAAACATTATAAATATAATAAGCAGGAAGGTTAAAGTCACATGTTGTGCGTAATATATTCCACATTATGGTAAATGACAAAAAATATACGGTATTAACAAAGAAACATTGTGATGATTTGATGGTTCATTATTTTAACTGCTCGTCATGTAAATGTAAATCGTGATCAAATCCAAGTTAAAACACACGGGTGCCTTATGCTTTAAATTCATCTCAGGTTCCTGCATCTCTTCCCTGAGCCCCGCGCCCCCCTCCTCTACCTCCTGCTCCTAGCAGCACTAGCCCCGCCCCCCGCTCAGGTCCCTCCAGGTGTGTGGGTCCTCAGGTGTGAGAGGGGGTTCCACCTGCCTCCTCGTCCTCGGAGCCCGAGGAGCCGCCCTCCTTGGTCTGCCTCTTCCTCTTGGCCTCCGGCTCCTTCCCCGCGTCCACATCCTTCCCTTTGTTCTCTCTTCCAAACCTCGTTAACCCCCCGCTCCGCCCCCCCCCCCCCCTACTTTCCATGGGCCTATCACGTGTCTCGGGGGACTTTAGGTTCCAGGAAGTGAAGCTGGACAGGAGAATGAGAAGGAGGAGGAGGAGATGGTGGTGATGGAGCAGGAGGAGCAGGAAGGGTCTCTGGAGGTGTCTGGTCAGGGCCCTCAAAGCCAGGATGTACGTACTTTGCATGGGGGTGGGGCCTCGTAGGACGTACAGGTTCTCCCGCCCGGTGTCGCAGGGGGTGCACGTGGTGTGGGGTTTCTCTCTGGTGGTGGTGGTTGGCTGTCGACGCACATCGACCCACAAGGAAACCTGTGATTTAATACGTGTTTTGCTTTGCATAAAAGAATCAAGTTGTGCATGGCGACCGTGCCTTGAGACAAGAATATCAGGACGGAGGAATAATCTGCAGAATTTTTAAGGAGCTCGTGTGGCAAGGCAGAAACGACAAGTCTAGATAACCAACATGCCAAGGGCACATATATCAATGTCACAAAATAAATCTTGTTTACATACAACAGATTAAAAGATTTACAGTACTCAAACACAAAACAACATATCAAAAAATTATTTTGTTTCGACCCACAAGGAAACCTGTGATTTATTTATACGTGTTTTGCTTTGGGGCTTTTTATGGTGGGCTCATGGTGCTCGTTGGACAACGGTGGGATGACATAATTTAACAAATGTTTTAAGTTGAGTGTTGTAAGAGGCCACAGAAGTTTATATACCTTGGTACAGACAGGGATAGTAAACTGGGAATGTGTTTTAGTATATATATGTATCTTACTATCGCTGCTTTCATTTGCATCCATCCCATTTTCAGCAAAGCAAGAGTGACCATCTATCTCTTGCATTGCTGTTTATTATGTCGCGTTTTAGATGTGCACTCGATGCTGAGTGAATCATGGTAGATGTATACTGGAGCGAATAGATGCGTTATAGCTTTCTAACACTAGATGGCGCCAAAACCCGAAGTCCTGAGCCGCACACTATGTAAGAACAGACGCTGTTTTCTGAGCTTGCACACATTTCTCTCCCCACACTGTCATGCGATTGCGGTTGGTGGTTGGGTGAAGCTCTGCACATGGTGAGAGGTGGTGGCTGTGTGGTTTGGCATCATGGCGTCATGGCATTAACCAAAGGTTTCATGTTCAAGGAGTCTGCACAAAAGGAAACCTCAGATGCTGCTAAGCCCAAAAGAGGGAGAAAGAAAAAGGTTTGTTGTTGTTTGTTGTTTTTTCCCTTAACAAGTACACCGGCCCGTTATGCTGCCTGCTCTGGTACAGGAGCTGGGGGGACCATGAGTTTCTTTTTCTGCTCCCTTAAGCTAATGGCTTTTTCCCTTTTTATCAAGGCCATTTTGTGTGTCCTTGCCCCTTGATCACAGTTACAGTCTCAGAAGGCTTCACAAGGTCCACATTGCAGTATACGACGCCATATATATATTTTTTTAACGGTCCATGTCGTTTTTCCTTCCTTCTTTTTTCTTTTTATTTTTGTTTGTCTCTCGGTTTCCAGGGCGACGGCGACCAGGACTCTGAGAAGGAGGAGGACCCCGCCAGTCCCACCAGCGCCTCAGGTAAGAGCATCCGTCACTATGACATCACATCCATTACTATGACATCACTTACTCCACCCCTCAGCCTCCTGTGGGCCTTCCATTAATGTGTGTGTGTGCGTGTGCGTGTGTGTGTGTGTGTGTGTCTGCAGGTGGAGAAGGCCCTAAGCGGCGAGGCCGGAAGCCCAGGTCTGAGAAGAACCTGTCTCTGCAGCAACAGGAACTCCAGGGCTCTGGCAGTGAAGTGTAAACACATGACTACTCCTACACTCCAGCCCCTCCTAGTTACACAGCAGTAACGCACACAAACATGTTACGGTTCAAGATTCAAGATTTCTTTATTGTCATATGTAACAAGTACAATGGAATGCTTACTCCCCTTTTCGCTCCTGCAGTATTCTTCTAAAGAACAACTCTAAGCAATTAGTAATTGTACCTAGAAGTACAATAAAGTAGTAATACTCTGGCTGTTGGTGCAAAAATGTATTAAAAGTGTCCGTGTGCAGTTCTTGTTACGATGCTCTGTAGGGATATCAAAGTTTGAGGTCTAGATGTGATTTCTACAATGTGTGGTTTAGGATAGTAGAATTCATCGAAATATCAAATTCGCAGTATCCAAATTGCAATATCCAAATCGCAGGAGCTGCAATTATTATAATTTTTTTATTATAGATGAAGTATTGTAGCACTGTTTGCTACAGACCACAACCAAATGTCACATCATGATAGTGTATTCTCAGTGATTAATTGTGATGGCAAATATTGCATCACAAATTAATATCTGTGAAAAGAATCTCCATATGATCGTTTTACTGTATCGTTCAGCCCTGATGGTGTGAACCCTCCCGATTTCAGAATATTGAGGGCAAGTGAGACAACATTTCTTCCAGGACCCTTGTGCTGAAATTGTATTGCTCCACAATTATGTATTTTTCTATTTTTTAGCGTACATCGCACAAAATCCGCTCGATTGATATTGATATCCCCATTGTCTCCTCACAGGGACTCCACCGAGTCGGACAGGAAGAGGAAACGGGCGGCGGAGGAGTCCAGGAGTGCCGAGCAGCAGCAGCAGCAACAACATCAACAACAGCAACAGAAGAGGAAGGAGGAGAACAAAGGGAAGGACGTGGACGCGGGGAAGGAGCCGGAGGCCAAGAGGAAGAGGCAGACCAAGGAGGGCGGCTCCTCGGGCTCCGAGGACGAGGAGGCAGGTGGAACCCCCTCTCACACCTGAGGACCCACACACCTGGAGGGACCTGAGCGGGGGGCGGGGCTAGTGCTGCTAGGAGCAGGAGGTAGAGGAGGGGGGCGCGGGGCTCAGGGAAGAGATGCAGGAACCTGAGATGAATTTAAAGCATAAGGCACCCGTGTGTTTTAACTTGGATTTGATCACGATTTACATTTACATGACGAGCAGTTAAAATAATGAACCATCAAATCATCACAATGTTTCTTTGTTAATACCGTATATTTTTTGTAATTTACCATAACGTAGAATATATTACGCACAACACGTGACTTTAACCTTCCTGCTTATTATATTTATAATTTTTTGCCTTATAATAGCCTAACAATTAGCCTTCTTCATCTAAAATACATTTACATGTATACATACATGTATATGTGTATATATACTGTATTTAGGAAAATTCTGATTGATTATTTTCCAATTATTATGATGTTTTGTGATTAACAGAAAAGTAAGAACCGAAAGAGAACCCAGACCTCCATGGAGGGGGACAAGGAGGTACGGAGACGCAAGGCGGATGAGTTCAGGGAGTAAGTACACACACACATCCTCAACACACACACGCACACACACACTCATCCCCAACACACACACACACGCTCACACACGCTCACACACACACTCACCACACACACACACACACACACACACACACACACACACCAATCACAAACACACCACACACACACACACACACACCCCAACACACACACACACACACACTCACCACCACACACACACACAACACACACACTAACACACACACACACACACACCACAACACACACACACACACACCACAACACACACACACACACACACACACACACACACAAGATTCTGGTGCCGCAGCAGCAAGGACAGGACAGTAGTTGGAACACCATGGCTCTGCTTCTCAAAACTAAACTAAATGAACTAAATGTTTCTTCTAACCTGACGTTTCCCTGCAGACAAAACAAAGATGATGGAAAGAAAGGAGACGAGAGGAAAGGAGAGAAGAAAAAAGGTACGCTTGTCATGTCTACCGGGTTCACACGAGGTGAGCATCAGAGGTCATGTGATAGTAGGTCAGTAGCTCAGGAGGAAAGAGCGTTTGTCTGGCAACAGGAAGGTTGCTGGTTCGATCCCCGGGCTCCTCCCCCTCCTAGCTAAGTGTGGAGGTGTCCCTGAGCAAGACGCCACCTAACCCTAACTGCTCCTGACGTGTTGGTTGTTACCTTGCATGGTTGACACCGCCACTGAATTTACAGTCGCCATGTTGCCATTGCGATGGTGTGGACATGCAGTTTTGCAGGGACTCCATTTTGGTTCCGACCGGCCCTCGGCTTCAGGCTCCTATCTGTTGCCCAGGCGTCTCTGTGACGTTATAAATTACGTACAAATGTTGCTTCTGACTAGAAAAGCCACATTGGCGTTCCCCTTGAAACACACCGGCGGTGTTGTGAGAAACAAGTGACATTTGATTCATGACACGAATGAGGTCAAGCAGAACGGATGCGGAGGAGATCCTGGGTGGGTGGATGCTGGACCCGTGGATCAGAACCATGGAGGTCATTCATGGGTTTCTGGAAACCAATGTGGAGAACAACTCTGACTAATTGACCACGCTCTTATGACTTCTGGAGGATTTTGTAGAACTTTTGTCTAGGATTCGTTCTGATCAGATCATTTAATATCGACAAATTAACTGTTAAACCCTGCCGAGGCAATAATGTCTCATTATGGTTCTAAAGAATCCTGTACGGTCTTCAATGAAAGGAAGCCTCAGTTATTGGCATGGAAACTTTGAGCTACTCGTCTGGAGGCCTGGACAAAAGTAATTGGCAATTTTGAAATAAATAAAATCATATCCGTTTTTCCAACCGCTAATCACAAACATTTCTTTACAGAAGTCTCAACGGAATCTCGGAATCGAACTGCAAAGGTACACGGGAAATCAAAATAGTCTCTCAAAATCGACAACACCGGTAAGTATGTTTCAGTGTTCAGGTAATCCATCCCAACATGAACACTGATCCCATTTCCCTCTTATTTTATGTAATTGTTTTTACATGAATCATCAACTAAACCCCCCCCCCCATGTACAATCCCTCCCTCCCTCCCCGCCGATCACCCAGGATGTGAGGAAGTGTTTGGAGGCGCTGGATGAGATCGGCACCCTACAGGTGACCACCCAGCACCTGCAGAAACACAGCGAGCTCATCGCCACGCTCAAGAAGGTACGGCCAGCGACCGACCACCGCCCGCCCGCTCTGCTTTGTGTGTGTGTGTGTGTGTGTGTGTGTGTGTGTTGTGGTGTGTGTGTGTGTGTGTGTGTGTGTGTGGTGTGTGTGTGTGTGTGTGTGTGTGTGTGTGTGTGTGTGTGGTGTGTGTGTGTGTGTGTGTGTGTGTGTGTGTGTGTGAGTGCTTCCAACAAGCGGTGGGTCCCACTCGTGAGCTTGTGCCTCCCATAGATCCGCAGGTTCAAGGCCAGCCAGGACATCATGGACAAGGCCAGCATGCTGTACAAACAAGTTCAAGACCATGTTCCTGGGTGGGGGAGGCGACTCCATGATCAGCCAGGTGCTCAACCGCTCCATCGCCGAGCAGCGGCAGCACGAGGAGGCCAAGAAGGGGGCGCTGAAGAGGGCCGAGCAAGCCCGGGAGCAGAGCGCAGGTGAGGGCCCGCCCTGCCGCCCGTCAACGGAGCCCCGTATGGGCCAGGTGTGTCGTGGGTGAGCGCTTTTCCAATGCATAGTACGGGCTTGGACTTGACTTGACTTGACTTGGGGCGATTTGGGGGCGTTTTTCTCCACGTGGCAAAAACTGGTACCTGGTACTTTTTTCCAAGCGAGCGCAAGCAGTACCAAAAGCTGACGTGAAAACTGGGGTTGTCCGAATTAACGCGCTAATGTCAGTTAACCAAGTATGAAAAAAATAACGGCTTAAAAAAATGAACGCATATCAATTGTGCTAAACCGTAGTGGAAAAGGAACGGGTACCAAAGCAAGTCAAGGTGATACACTGCAGTGGAAAAGCGCCATAAATGCTCTGTACAAATGAAAAATAAAACGGAAAACATGAATATGGTTCCACTCGCGGAAGGCAATCCGTTGATTACAAAACTCGGCAATGTTATGGTTGACTCCGGGAACTAACTAGCCTGCTAAAATTATTTGTGGCCTTAGAATTCATAATTTTTTCCCACGACAATGACCCTGACCGACTTTCTTCCGTACGTTATATTCCGTCATGTATGGAAGAGAACGGAAGTTTGTCCCGGTGGCTCTACAGGCACCGCACCTCCGCTCACAACGGCGTATTCGTGCACGGAGCAAAATGGATGACATTACTTTGACATTATATACGATTAGTTCGTATAATACGGTGGTTATTCTGATGAGGAGGGGGTTGGAAGAGCGCCGTTCCCGATGAAAGCTTCCGTTGTCGTCGGAAGCGTGTCCGATCGACCAAAGGAAATCCCATTCACCTCAGCGGTGTCCTGGCCGACACATGAGCTTGTGAATCCTTCCTCTTGAGTTGAGCGGGGCTAGTTTCTACATACAGACTTCTGTGTGTGTGTTTGTGTGTGTGTGTGTGTGTATGCGACGAAAAAAGCAGATAACAAGATCCCCAATGGCGATTTCAAATCGTCGGACAAGAAGGACATTGAGCGGGAGAAGGTTGGCGAGGAGACCACGCTCGGAGATATGACGTAAGACTAACAGCCGTCCATGCAGTCCTGCCCTGGGCGTGTGTGTGTCCCTTCACAGCCTCCGTACCACCAGCGGAGTGGGTGGCGGCATCAGAACAACTGGTCTAGTACATGCTGGAGTTCTGTACTCCTTAGGCACACACAGATGCGTCAATGATCAATTGACTCATTTGGGTTCTCCAGTGTGTTTTAGAGGCCCAAGTTGGGAAGTTCTGGTCCGATTTTCCACGGAGGGAAAGAGGAATCCAGGAGTGCCGAGCAGCAGCAGCAGCAACAACATCAACAACAGCAACAGAAGAGGAAGGAGGAGAACAAAGGGAAGGACACACTTCTCGGGATAACGCAACCTTTACTTGGGCAAAACCAAAGGCCAAACAGGCCAAACAGAAACATGTAGAATGCATCAAGAATGCAGCAAATCCCACGTAAGACAGACAGAAGGCATGTTAGGCAGTTGGAAAGACAGAGAGAAACATTAAGCAGACAATATCCCTATGAAGCTTTAGAAACACTTTGTAGTGGCAACAGGCAATCCATGCAACAATCCTTAGGGGGGCAGTAGCTCAGGAGGTAAGAGCGGTTGTCTGTAAACGAGAAGGTTGCTGGTTTGATCCACGGGCTGTCGAGGTGTCCCTGAGCAAGACGCCACCTAACCCTAACTGCTCCGGACGTGTTGGTTGTTACCTTGCATGGTTGACACCGCCGTCGTCGGTGTGTGAATGGGTGAATGTGAGGCAACTGTACATTTATTAGTAATGATGTGTTCAGTTGTGGCTTCATTAGTTGAGTGCCGATAATGCGACTTGGGTACCATTCAGGATTTGGTCATTTTGCAGATGCTTTTCTCTAATGCAACGCGACAGTGAATTCATGCACATTATCATGAATGAGCAGGTAGGAGTTTGGCATCTTTCTCAAAGATGCCTACAGGTGGACTGCAGACAATGGGATTCGAACCCACAACCTTTTGGCTGGCTGCCACCCTAACCTCCTGCACTATTCATGAGAACACCTGTATTGGTGCATCTTATTTCATTGATTGACAGCACGCCGGCTCTTCCCCCTCCCTGCAGCATGTTCAAAATGGGGCCTCTCCATAATTCCCTATTATAAGCATTCCATTCTAACAGTTCAATAATGGCACGGCCTCCTGTTTTATGCATTTGAACAGAAGAAAAACGTTAAGACAAGTCAGAACAGACAGACAGTTTTCTACGTATACTAGCATGAACAGATTTAGGTAAAGATGTTAACCGTTTATGACCTATTGAACCTGCTGCTGAAGAAGCCTGCAAAGTGGAGGGGAACTTTCGACTCCTGAATGATAATATAACCTTAAAAAGGCTATTATGATCTTTTAAAACAGGTAGCACAACTTCCTTCCAACAAGGCACTTCTCTAACCAAGTTATTAGCCATTAACAAAGATGCATTTGTTACGGTAGTGTTATTATAGCGCTCCAAATGTTACTCTTCTTAGCCACTCTGTACATGTTACGACGACAGCACACCCAGCAAATAGGAAGTAACGGTGCGCTTTAAATAGCCTATTTCTATTCGTGTTTCCGACTAAAAATGTCACCTGTGCTGTTGTGGACCATCTTTTATTCATCCAAGTAATATTTGCTTAATATTAGTGGTAAAGTTTACAAGCGATACTATTGGGGGGGGTCCAGTAGATCCCTTGTCCCTCATGTGACCGAAACGTACCAAAGTGTACCACTTAAAGAGATGTGCGTGTGATTGGATCGTGGATTCTGACTCACTTTGAATTTCAGCTTCTTGTCGTCGCCCTCCTCCTCAGCCTCTGGACCGCTGTCAGGATCTTTCCCGCCCATCGTGTCCAGAGGTGTCGGCTATCGACCACACAGAAACACAAAACACCCACATTCACAACACAAACAACACAGTCGGCAATGAGCAAAAGGTACAAAAGGTATGATAATGTGTAGAGCTGTAATACAGACAGATAGATAGATAGATAGAGAGGAGTATTCACCCCTAAAACTCGCTCAGACCCACGGCCCCCCCCCCGCCTCGTATGTGTGTCTACTGGACTGATAGAACAGAGTAGGCCCTTGGATTACATAATTGGAGGAGGACGCTGGGACGAGAGGCCTGCAGGCCTGGCCATGTGAGGACGCGATTAGAGTTGGCGACTTTGACAGATCACTGGCTAGTGGTAATGCCATCGACAGGCGAGAAGCTGATTCGATATGCAGAGTATAGCTACCCGAGCACCATAGTACGGAGAGCTAACAATCAACTTATATGGACAAAAAGCTAATTTATCAACACGCACCGATTTATTGAGTGTTGGAAGTAATTTTGACGAAACAAAGACAATGCATACACCAAGTGTGGAGTTTTTAAAACCAAGGGATCGTGGTACATTTGCGTTGACGTGTTTATATCGCAATTCGAGAATCGTGTGCGAGGCTAGTCTTGATTGTTTCTGCCATTGTTTTTTTAAGATGGCCGTGGAGGCCCAACCTTTGCGTATGCGATTTGCTCGAATTGCACATGATATGCGCATATGCGTTAGTAAGCCTCTCTGTGTTTTGTTGGGGCTTAGGGCGTACTTTTTTTTTGTTCTGTACGCTTCTGAATGATCAGGGGAAATACGTTCTTGTGACCAATAGACACAGAGTGCGCGGAATGAAACTAGAGCCCCTATTGGGAGGCTTCGTGGATCAGATGCACATTCACACACCTCTGTATTACATATTTGTGTTTACGCAAAAAGGGCTTGCCTCGGCCCACATGGGCATGGTTAGGACTCAGGAATGTAATTTATGTCAGCGTAAGTATGTGACTGATTGCGTTGGCGATCCCCGGGCTTCTCACCCTCCACTAACTATAAAATGATAGCTCGCCAAAGAGCTCGATCCAACCCCCTGAGCAAGACACCACCAGCATACAAACCTCTTAGACGTTGCTCGTTTCTTCTTGACGTTACGGTTTTCGGTTTGGGCAGATTGGTACCTCTGCCGAATTTGGTGTATGAAATGGGTGAATAGTGATAGCAACTTGTGAGTCACTTTTGGTTTCAAATAGGTTGCTTGAATCTATTTATATTTAATGGTGGTAACGCAATTCAGAAAGATGCGAGGCATATTCCTCCTAGTACTCGTTATTCCGAGTCATGCTCTGCTCCTATGTGTGAAGCCTCAGGCTGGAGACGATTATTGAAAACTCTGTGTTTTGTAGTTAATAGAATCTTTTAGCGAGGTCGAGATTAGACAATGGGCGGGGCGTGTGTCTTGCCTGTATAACACTGTCCACACTGGACATCTTATTCTTCATCTTTACTTGGCAGTTGACCACTCTATTGAACTACTATTCTTCAGTCTGCATACATCCTCTGATCACCGAGAGCTTGCTATATTAGACTTTGCGTATAACGCAATATGAGCGTTGTTGACCAAACATAGAGTCTCTCCCAATATGCTCTCGGGCTGCGTATTAATCTTCAAGGCCTCTATTTGCCTCGGTGGTAATCTAGTACTCATAAGGCGCTAGGCCATCCTTATTGGATTTGTAAGTCGTTTTGGACAAAAGAGTCTGCCAAATGCCCTAAATGTCAATGTATATATAGTAACATAAGCCCACTTGTTATGGTGACAGGGCCGGACTAAAATAAATTGTATTTCGGCCACATCATCATAGTAATAGAGCAGGTTAACAAATTATTGGAGTTTTGGGTCCACATGTAATACTCACGTTTCATGGGTGCCGAAGAAAAAGATCGGGAACTTGACATTAGATGGCTTCACGGCACCGTCGGGAACTTCATCGATCTTAGCAGCAATAGAAACCAGTGTACCAATAAATGACGTGTAAAAACAGTAGCGCCTTTTTATTACACAGATGTGTCGGCGGTATCGTTATGTCGACGTTACTCATTCATTGCAATACAGTACTTACTCTGGCAGGCCAGTGGGGATATCCCTTCATTTTGGCAAAAATCAGATCCCCGGGTTTGTACTCTCGAGTCATGTTCACCCTTTTTTGGCACCTTTATATAAAAACAAACCCAAATGTTACAATAACTACACCAGCATTCATCCATCCATCCACCCACCCACCCATCCATCCACCCACCCAGTCATCCACTCATCCATCCACCTACTCATCCATCTACCCATCCATCCACCCACCCATTCATCCATCCATCCACTCATCCATCCAAAAAAGTGAAGACACATGGTGCTTTCGTAGGGCCACGCCCACTAAAGTATGTGTGGGCGTGGCCTCCTCCGCACTTTCACGCACGCACGTACGGAACTTTTACCGTGAAACACACACACACACGCACAGTGGACGTCGCAATAACACGACGTATCACACAGAATGTCGTAAAAATGAAGTTGGACGCACTGCCGAACAGGCGACAACCCGCTAGCTAGCTCAAATTAATGAAGTAGTACATACGGTTCAATATTCCACTTGCTGACCATTCGTATGAGTCGACACATCGACACCAAACCAACGTTCACTTAAATCACTCGATAAAACACGTGTTTATGAAGTTTACGCCTTGTTTACCTGAGCGGACAGCGCGACTCTTCCCCTGCTCACACACACACTCACACACGTTTTCCGCTCCCGCGCTGTGTGCCGCAACGGACCGTACCAACAGAAAAAAAAAAGCCACAAATAGGGGTGTTGCCGTTTTTAGTCAACACGTTTAAAAGAGCTCCCGGGATGTGAATGCGACTTATTCATTTGTGATGAAACACGGACGAATCAAAACAGATGATATATCAATCATATGATGATGTACGGTGAATAGTTTTGAGTACGTGTGTGTGACTCACATACGGATGCCTACCCGCCCGGATGCGAATGGACGGAACTCGGAGGAGCCACTACCGGTGAGCAGAGGGTCCTCCTGGTGGTCCTGATGCTGAGGAGCAGACTGCATTAACTAACCCTAGTACTGACATTATTATCATTATTAACATTTAACTAACCCTAGTATTACCATTATTAACATTACTAACATTAACTAACCCTAGTACTAACATTACTAACATTATTAACATTACTAACATTAACTAACCCTAGTACTAACATTAACTAACCCTAGTATTAACATTACTAACATTATTAATATTACTAACATTAACTAACCCTAGTACTGACATTACTAAAATTAACTAACCCTAGTACTAACATTACTAACATTATTAACATTACTAACATTAACTAACCCTAGTATTGACATTACTAACATTAACTAACCCCACGACTAACATTACTAACATTAACTAACCCTAGTACTAACATTAACTAACCCCAGTACTAACATTACTAACATTAACTAACCCTAGTACTGTACTAACATTACTAACATTAACTAACCCCAGTACTAACATTACTAACATTAACTAACCCTAGTACTGTACTAACATTACTAACATTAACTAACCCTAGTACTGTACTAACATTATTAACATTAACTAACCCTAGTAGGCCTACTGACATTACTAACATTAACTAACCCTAGTACTAACATTACTAACATTAACTAACCCTAGTACTAACATTACTAACCCCAGTACTAACATTACTAACCCCAGTACTAATATTACTAACCCCAGTACTAACATTACTAACATTAACTAACCCTAGTACTAACAATACTAACATTACTAACCCCAGTACTAACATTACTAACATTACTAACATTAGTACTAACATTACTAACATAACTAACTACTAACATTACTACACCCAGTACTAACATTACTAACATTAACTAACCCTAGTACTGTACTAACCATACTAACATTACTAACCCAGTACTAACATACTAACATTTAACATTAACTAACCCTAGCAACTAACATTACTAACATTAACTAACCCTAGTACTAACATTACTAACATTAACTAACCCTAGTACTACTAACATTACTAACATTAACTAACCCAGTACTAACATTACTAACATACTAACCCTAGTTACTAACATACTAACATTACTAACATTACTAACCTATTAACATTACTAACATTACTAACCCCCAACATTACTAACATTAACTAACCCTCAGTACTAACATATACTAACATTACTAACCCCAGTACTAACATTAACTAACCCTAGTACTAACAATACTAACATTACTAACCCCAATACTAACATTACTAACATTAACTAACCCCAGTACTAACAATACTAACATTACTAACCCCAGTACTAACATTACTAACATTACTAAACCAGTTAACTTACAACATTAAAACCGTAGTTACGAACATTACCAAACCCAGTTATTATAACTTACTACATAGTAATGACTTAACCCATTTCCGCGTGAGCCTAACATTTACCCCGTAACTATTAAACTAACCCCAAGTGACTAACATTACTAACACCATTACAACATTTACTAACGCCTAGTACTAAACATTACTAACCCTAGACTGTACATTACTTAACCCGAGTTACTTAAGCATTTACGGAAGCCCCGAGAGTATCTGACAGTACTAACATTACTAACACTGTACATTTATTTATTTATTCTTGTAATGTAGCCAATAGCGAGTGCGGAGTGGAGCGCGTGTGGTGGCCGTGGTGGAGCTTACGTCACACTTCCGACAGTACCTCCTGGGGCGGCCCTTCATTGTGCGCACCGATCATAGCAGTCTCTAACAAGAATGAAGGAGCCTGAGGGACAGCTCGCCAGATGGCTCGAGAGACTTGGCGAGTACAACTTTGAGATCATCCATCGCCCTGGCCGTTTGCACAGCAATGCAGACAGCCTCTCCAGGAGACCCTGCCGCCAGTCTTGTCCATGTAAGCTGCCAGGCCCTTCCCTTCATCCAACGAACGTCAGGCACCAGGCTGTGCAGTGTGATTTGGACTCTGACATCAAGCAGATGATGCTGAGTCCAGTGGGGGTAGGCGGCCAGTCAGCTCCCACAGCAGTGAGTCTAGTGGGGGTAGATTAAGCTTTGCCTGGTGACAAGGACAGCTTAAAGCCCCCTGAAAGAATCTACCGGACTGAGACTAGCAACGCTGAGCTGTTCAGCGGATGGTCCCCAGAGGAGCTGCGACTGGCTCAAGAAGCCGATCCAGATATTGCACCTATCAAGGTGTGGATGGGAGGCCAGGGGAGAGCGCCCCCCATGGGTAACAGTTTCTCCATGCAGCCCAGCCACAAAGACATATTGGAGCCAGTGGAAGCGGCTCTACATTCGAGATGGAATACTAGTTCGGCGGTTCTACTGCCTGGACGACACGCAGTTCTACCCACAAGTTATACTGCCTCGTTGCCTTCCGGCCTGATGTCATGAGACAGATGCATGAGGGGCAAGTGGGTGGGACACTTTGGTGTCGAGCGCACTGTAGCTCGGCTGCAGACCCGATATTTCTGGTACCCGGGAATGAGGGAGGATGTCGCCCTCTGGTGCGGCACCTGTACCAGCTGTGCATCCAAAGCCAGGCCCCGTAAGACACCACAAGCCCCCATGGGTACTGTTCGAGTAGGAGCCCCTATGGAGCGCATCGCCTTGGACATCATGGGGCCACTGAATGAAACGGAGCGCAACAACAGCTATGTGCTTGTGATACAGGATTATTTCACAAAATGGGTGGAAGCTTACCCCCTACTCAACGAGCAGGCCATAACTGTGGCTGAAGTGCTGGCCTCGGAGTGGGTGTGCCATTATGGAGCGCCACAGTCACTGCACAGCGACCAAGGCCGGAATTTCGAATCCGAAGTGTTCCAGAAAATGTGCACGCTGTTTGGCATAGAGAAAACGCACACCACACCCTTTCGACCTCAGTCTGATGGTCAAGTTGAAAGATTTAATGCCACCCTACAGAAGATTCTAGCCACAACAGCCGAGCGTTGCCACTGGGACTGGGACCTCATGATCCCCTATGCTGTAATGGCCTACAGGGCGACAAAGAACAGTGCAACCGGGTTCACTCCCAACTTCATGATGTTTGGCCGAGAATTGAGTGAGCCGGTGGACCTGGTAGCCGGCCTACCTCTGGACACTGACCCAGCCCCTTCAGCCCCTGAGTACGTCCAGCACACCCGGGAACGTCTGGAGTTAGCGCATCAAATCGCCAGAGACGCTCTCGGGGAGTCCGTAAAACGTGCAAAGAGGCAGTATGACAAGAACTGCTGCCGTACACAGTACCAGATCGGTGATGCTGTGTGGTATCTGGTCAAAGGCACGAAGAGAGTCAGGAACAAGGTTAGGAAGTTCCTCCCATCATACGAAGGACCGTACTTCGTCCTGGGCTCTTTGGATGACCTCGTGTGTCGCATCCAGAAAGGGCCAAAGACCAAGGTGAAAGTGGTCCACCATGATCAGCTGAAGCCCTACCGCTGTCGCGACCCACTGGACAACACATGGGTCATTGAGCAGGCTCGGAGCTGGACACCCGTGGAAGTGTTACCCCCAGCCTTGGACGTGGATCCTGGAGAGCCTTCCCTGGGGCTATCCCAACTGTTCTCCGACGCCGAGGAGACCTTCAGCTGCACCTCATTATATCCGGCGGTGAACATTCCTGCGACTGCCGTGTCGCTCCCCTCCACCTCTTCTCAGCCAGACTCTGCTACTCCTGGGGACTCTCAGCATAGTGGGGGTGGTGTGGCGCAGCAGCATCGTCAGAGCCCGCGTTCCCAGAGACCAAGCCACCAGTGAAGATCACCTGCCGGGTATGGTGAGTGGGTGGATCACTGAGCTTATAGTTCATGGACAGTTTCCAGTTTGAGAGACTACTTTCAGGGTTTAGAGAAAAGGAAGAGTAGTGGTGAGATCATTGTTCCTAGAGGGCAAGAATGCGCCCTGATCTCATCGGGAGGCTACCCAGGTGGTCTACCCGGAACTCCCTAGTTAGAAAAGAAAGTAAGGTCAACCGTTTAGTACAATTTGCCACTGTTTGGACTAATTGTTTATTTTATATGTTCATATGTTCATTTAACAGAAAACTTGAGAATTGGGTTAATTGCCATATGTGCTGTGACCTAAAGCTGTATTTGTTAACGGTAATTTTGAGCTCAGAGTGAGTCATAGCCTGTATGATGGGTGTTATTAATGCTTTTCGGGGTTTATGTTCCACTGCAATATCACTAGAAAAGCTGCTAGCTACATGACTGTACCTGCACTGAGAGGCTGCACCTTTTTGCTGTTGTCCTATTCGCTAGAGAACTTGAAGTCTGGTTAATCTTTTTAGGAGGATTGTATACCCGTGCATAAGAAAACAAATGTGTTGATGGATGTTGAGAGTGCTGGAGTGGAATTGTGAAAATCGCCATCCAGAGTGGGGGTAATGTTGTGAGAACAGCGTAGCCAATAGCGAGTGCGGAGTAGTGATGTGACGTTCGCGAACGATCCGATTCTTTTGAACGGCTCTTTGGAACGAACGAAGGGAACCGAGTCGTACGTCTTGGTGAGAGCCGTTCTTTTTTATCGTTCGTTCACTGGCTGCCCTAAAATCCACTCCCCTTGACGTGAACACTGAGAAAGCTTGAATTAGTTCCCCAAGCGTATTCCGTGAAGACCTGCCCCCTACTCTGAGTCAGGTCACAACAACTTCAACCAAAACATAAGCAAAAAAAAAGTATTCTAATATTAAGAGTTGCATGAATTGCATTCAAGGCAAGGCAACTTTATTGACATAACACATACAGAGGGTACATTCAAAGTTGTAAATTCACTGACATGAATGACATGGATATGGCGCCACCTTGTGTCATGTTTATAATGCAGATCATTGACATTAAGGTCTGGCAATACAGTCAATCATTATCCTTTAATAGTCAATCATTATCCTTTAATACAGTCAATCATTATCCTTTAATACAGTCAATCATTATCCTTTAATACAGTCAATCATTATCCTTTAATACAGTCAATCATTATCCTTTAATACAGTCAATCATTATCCTTTAATAGTCAATCATTATCCTTTAATACAGTCAATCATTATCCTTTAATACAGTCAATCATTATCCTTTAATACAGTCAATCATTATCCTGGTGATTATTTCGCAGATAAACCTAGTAACCCCGCCCCCTAAAAAAACCGGTGAACGGCTCTTTTGAACGGCTCTCAGAAAGGAACGGAGCCATAAGATCCGGCTCCCTTCAAAGAGCCGTAATTCCCATCACTAGTGCGGAGTGGAGCGCGTGTGTGAGTGGTGGAGTGAGAGAGAGAGCGCATGCGCACAGCCAGTTCAGAGTCAGCGCGTGTTACATGCAGAGAGTGAATGTAATGTGCGAGGGAATCACGGTTGTCACCAAATAAAGAACAAAGCATCTCAAGGACAAGCTGGTGTGTTGCTTGCTGTTTCTCCCACTGACTGCCGTGGAGTGAGATGGTTATTGATCCCGAAGGGAGCTACAGAGTAGGCTACTTCGGCCCCGGAGGAAAAGTCTCCCCTGCGTTCCTCGACTACGGTAGAGGAACTGAGAGCACGGAAAGTTCAACATTGGCGACCACGAAGGGACCCTTTGATCCCGAAGGGAGCTACAGAGTAGGCTACTTCGGCCCCGGAGGAAAAGTCTCCCCTGCGTTCCTCGACTACGGTAGAGGAACAGAGCACGGAAAGTTCAACATTCAATACCATTGGCAACTTATATCGTACCCATATTGTTTTCTTTTAGGCTTACACACTGTGTGTGTATTATTCTATTGTTTTTATTCTTATGTTGTTGGCATTTTTGAGCAACCTCTGGCACAAGAATTTCCTTCTGGATTAATAAAGTTCTATCTTGTCTTATCTTATTCCTACTTATCACTTTTACTATTTCTAACAAGAACCAATTATTTTCCCTATAGCCTACTCCCGTCTCTTATTTACTTTTGTATTTTTTTCTTCCTTTGCATAGCACTTATTTAATGTGTTTCATTTATTTAAATTGATTTTATGTATTTATTTTGTATTATATTTCATTATTTACGATGAGGACTATTCTCTCTGTGGTATCTGCGTATGATTGATGATTATAGCACGGTTGAAATAAAACATGCACGGTATGCAGGTTTTGTTTAAATGCTTTATATTAAAAGCGTCTGCATTGACAAGCTGCAGCTTGGTTCCTAACTGTGGCTAACTACTGACCCCTAGAGGCCAGCATCGGCTACTACAACACAGTTCACTGTTATCTACTGCCCCCTAGAGGCCAGCCTCAGCTACTACAACACAGTTCACTGTTATCTACTGCCCCCTAGATGCCAGCCTCAGCTACTACAACACAGTTCACTGTTATCTACTGCCCCCTAGAGGCCAGCCTCAGCTACTACAACACAGTTCACTGTTATCTACTGACCCCTAGATGCCAGCCTCAGCTACT
Organism: Coryphaenoides rupestris; assembly: GCA_002895965.2. NCBI lineage: Eukaryota > Metazoa > Chordata > Actinopteri > Gadiformes > Macrouridae > Coryphaenoides > Coryphaenoides rupestris. Next base: position 48,842 of record PIJE02001536.1, on the reverse strand, counting down.
ACTACTACTACAGCGATTCTTTTCAGATGAAATTCCATGCTTGGTGTGAAACGGCTTTTATATAGCACGGTGCCATATATGAAAGCCGTGCTATTTCTTTTTGTGTGTTTTCCTGCAGACGAGGAGCTATTTTAGATTTTGTCTTAGTCATTAGACGAAAATAATTATTAGTTTTAGTCACATTTTAGTTGACGACAACTCAAAACGCATTAGTGCCATTTTAGTTGACGAAAAGCTCTCGTTCACTTGGCGGCGCCGCACAGACACGCACGTCTGGAAATATAGGCGGAATTGTTTCTGTCCGAACGCCTCCTTTAACTTCTCCTTCATACGTTGGTAATCATGTTGTACATTTGCAGGAAAGCTGTCCCATAGCAGGACAGCTGCCCCGTCAACTCTAGTAAGGGACAGTGTTCACCAAAGTAGCCGCGTAGCTCGCGCCTCTCGTCCGTCTTGTCTGAGCTCGCACATAGCAAACGGCCCATGGAACCAGCCCACTTCTCATAATTGTCTCCCTTGTCGCGGTCCATACTGTCACATCTCGGTCCAAACAAGATACTCCAGCACAACCGCATGAGTGCAGCGAGCCAGCGGAGCCAACTAGAGAGTTCAGTAATTGTCCAAAGGGAAAATTAAGCCAAAAACAACTAAACAATCCAAATACCGCTGCCACCAATGTAATGTCCGAGGTGGTTAACGCGTTTATTTATTTCAACCACCACAACGAATATGCAACGTCACAAGCCTGCGCCTACTCGCTCCAGGCATTAATACTTGAATAAAGTTGCTAATGGACGAGACAGAACTAAAATGTTAGTGACATTTTAGTCCCGTCTCGTCCTGTCAATGAAAACAAAACGTCGTCATAGTTAAGATCATAGTTTTCATGATCTCTCATGAACATTTTTCATCATAATTTTAGTCAACGAAATGAACACAGGTTAGGATGTTGACTCTGTTTTTTCTCCCTTTTTGTTGTTCCTCTCACCCTGTGGGTGTAACGTGGTGGCTCGTCAAAAACTACATTTAAATTGTTTTTGTTTGGAGTGTCTGCGTTGCAGATCAATGTAACTGAGGGAAAATTTCTTTTGAGTCCTATTATGAGTCCTGAACGTGATTTATGAACTCTGCATGCACAAAAGGCTGTTGTGCAGAGAAGAATTGGCCTTACATGGAGAGCAATTTAGGTCAAGGCCAGAGAGCAAGAGCTGACATCTAAGCTCGAGGTTGCCCGCTTCGTAAAACTGACCAACATTCATTTATAGAGCTCGCCCGTGGAAAGAGGCACTCTTTAACCAGTGGTTTTGAAAAGCTCAGTCAGCTAACCCTCATGGAGGAATTTAAGAACAAAGACATTTACATCTTTTTCACAACCGTTTCTGCATTGTCTTCAGAGCTGTTATTGTGAATGCAATCTTATCTGTGAGCAGCATGGTGGTCGTTGTATGTGTACTTAGCCCCCTCCAGTGGTTCAATCGTTTATTACATAATATTCCAACACGGCGCCTCTTCAACTGTACAACAACTGTACTCTTGCCAGTTTTTGAGAGGCGTTGTCATGCCGGGGACTCTCCATTAACAATCTTTATCGGCAAACACACATCTCACGTCTTATTGGTGGTTTTGGCATTTATACTATCAGAGCATGACTGTGTGTGTGCGTGACTGAATAGATGCAGGTGTGTGTGGTGTGTATATTAGTAGTCTATGCGTAGTTTTTACAGTTTGTGCGGATGTGTGTGGGGGGTGCGTGCATGTGTGTTCAGCATCTATACGTATTCAGTATATGAACGCGCGTGTGTCTGCTGTGTGTGCCGGTGTGTGTGTGCTGGTATGTGTGTGTGTGCCGGTGTGTGTGTGTGTGTGTGTGTGTGTGTGTGTGTGCGTGAGGATGCCTGTGTGGCAGAGTAGTGCAGGGCAGCGTGTTAAGCACAATGCAAGGAGATGCTGATAAATGTGAAGGACAGGCCCATTAGCCGCAGGGTCCCAGAGAAGGGGATTGGGGAGGCGCCGAGGCCGAGATGGACAAGAGGAGAGCGGACAAGACAAAGGGAGGAGGAGGGGTTGTGGGGGTGGAGGGGGTGGAGGGGGAGACCCCGGCGCCGGTGCCCAGGAATAACTCAGAGGAGCTGGCCGGCCCCCCTGCATGGCCTGGGAGGAGGAGACCTTGACGCTGGAACGCAGCCAGAGAGATCGAGAAAGAGAGAGACACACACACACACACACACACACACACACACACACACACACACACACATAGCTCTGTATCTGGTCTGCATCCCTGCTCCTCTAGTAGTTAGTGTGTTGTCTGTGTGTAGGTGGATGCATGTGTGTGTAAGTGTGCCTGTGTGTGTGTGCGTGTGTGTGTGTAAGTGTGTGTGTGTGTGTGTTTGGGTAGGTGTGTGCAGTGTGTATCTTTGTAAGTTGGTGTTGCATCGCTGTTGCTGTTGTGATCATTGTGTTTCAGCACACGTTGGTTAACATAGCGAGCGGTTCTGCTTCTGTGCAGAGACGGACAGTTACAGTTACAGTTAGTTAGTCTGTGGCGTTCATAGTCACCCTTCAGTCCAGCCTGCGTCTCAGTTTACAGCAAAGCCTTGTGCTCACACTGTTTTGGCCTATTCTGTTAAAGACGCACATCACCAAAATGTTCAAATGTAGAAATTCGACGTAATTAACACATGGCGGTCTCACGTTGTATCACTCACGCAAGCTTGTTTTAAAAAAAGCAATTTTTTTGTAAACTTTTTTTATTAAACTGCATTAGAAATGTACGCATACATATTTTTCAGTTAAAAAAACAAACAGCTATTGATCAAAAATAAAAACGACAACTGTCAACACATTTCAGTGTGACATTGTCTCAAGATCACCTTTCCAACGCACCGTGAGTGATGGTGTCCTTGAGCTCTGTGTGTGTGTGTGTGTGTGTGTGTGTGTGTGTCTCTGTGTGTGTGTGTGCGCGCGCGTGTGTGTGTGTGTGCGCATGTGTGTGTGTGTCATATACATGGATTGGCACCTTTCCTTATACTTGCTGGCAAAGCTTCAGCGAGTTGAAGGGGGCTGGGCAGGGGTGTCTTTGGAGAATGATAAAGTAGTCACCAGCCAGGTCAGCATATTCATTAACTCCCGCTCTCTCTCTCTCTCTCTCTCTCTCTTTAGTAAGTAGTACTTACTCCATAAAGTAGCTCTTCATGTCCCAAGGTCTCGGAAGAACACACACATGTGTATCACTTGACCTAATTCCACAACTTAATTGAGCATTTATACTGTACCGAAGCCCGGCAGTTTTTTTTCCACTAGCTTCTTTACATTTTTGCACAAATGTACTTATTGTCGCTTTGGATGTAAACATCTGCCAAATGGCCCAAATTTAAATGCGATTATTTTGGATGAATTGTGTAGAGTGACAAGCAAACCAATGAGGAAACTGCACTTTGTGTTGTGAGTATAAAGTTCTCTGTCACTTATCACAAAAAAGTTGCTTTGGGGACTTTAAAACCGCAGAGCGTTAAGCACAAGAATGAATCTGGGGGTTGTAATAATGTCCCGGTTTCACTCCAAAGGAGGCGTCAGAGAGCTTTGCATCGTACCTCCGAAAGCGTGAGAGAGAGAGAGAGAGAGAGAGAGAGAGAGAGAGAGAGAGAGAGAGAGAGAGAGAGAGAGAGAGAGAGAGAGAGAGAGAGAGAGAGAGAGAGAGAGAGAGAGAGAGAGAGAGAGAGAGAGAGAGAGAGAGAGAGAGAGAGAGGCTGGTCCTCGGACAGCAGGCGAGGTGTGTGTGAAGGCAGGGGGATGACAGATGCTTCTGTCAGCGTTCCAACAGTCGCCGCTTTGTGGCAGCAGTGCAGATGCACCTCCACCTCCTCCTCCACCACCTCCTCCTCCTCCACCCATTCTTCCTCCTTTCAGGCTTCTTCCCATACCGGTCCTTCTTCCCCTTCCCCTCCCCGTCCCCGTCTTGTCCCGTCCTCGACAGGCTGTGATGTGGGGTGGAGAACAAGAGCAGAGCGGTCCTCACAGCGGTGCCGGGTGACCACACCGGTGTGCAGGGTGATCAGAGGAGGCGGGGTGGTGGTGGGGGGGGGGGTGATGGAGGAGGAGCAAAGCCCTGGAACCAGGAGTCTCAGGTCTGGGAGAGAGGGAGGGGAGAGAGAGGTGGTGGGGGGGAGGGCCGAGGGCGGGTGTTATAAATGTGGGGGTCAGCGCACGAGGACAGGGGAAGGGCTCTCTCTCGCCGGGCTCCGGGCGCCAGCTGAGATGCGGGGGTCCGCGGCGGTCCTTGCCTGCGAGGGAAGCAGATGTTTTCGCTCGGGGGCGAGCCAAGTTTGGTAAGCGCAACCTTCAGCTGCTTGGAGGTCAGGCCTCTAATAAGGAGGGCCGCGGGCGCGGGACATTTTCCGAAGGCAAACGCTTCAACTTTGATACAACAACATATTAATTACGCCGGCGGACCTATAGGGCAGGGAGGGTTGTAGTGGAACATCCCACCCCACTGGTTCCGAGTCTCCGGCGGGGCCTGACATACGGCGAGGTGGCTGCCAAGTCCTGCTCCAACCCCCCCACCCCCCCACCCACCCACCCAGACTACCTCTTTATCCACCAGACACCGAGCCCCGAGACCTTGGTCCAGCAGGGAACACTAAACCAGGACATTTAATCACATGGCCAAGTTTCTAACTACATTAAAACAAGCAACTTTCAGAGGGCTACACCCACTGAGGGAGAGAGAGAGAGAGAGAGAGACAAACATTGTTTTTGTTGGAGTTTTCGAAGCCAACAGATACGGAGGACATCTTTAAACGATTGGGAGTAGGGAGGTGTAGGGGGGCGGGGTGGTGCTGCTGCATGAAATTGGACAATTAGTTTCATCATTCAACCACAATAATAAAAAAATAAAAAAAAGAAGTCACCCCACACAGTTGTATTACTTTTCCAGCGCGATAAGTTAAGACGGGAGTTTCACCTCCTCTCAACCTCCGCATTGATTTCCACGAGAAGTGGGAGATCTGGGGATTACATTCCAGAGAAGCAATGAAGACCGAGCTTATTGGCTCCTTTTTTTCCTTCGTATTTGGCAAATGGGCTTGACAACGGTGAAGGAGACAAAATCTAGGGCTTACCGGCGCGGCACCCGATGGGGGCGGTGGTGGTGGTGGTGTTGGTGGTGGTCGGGGTGGTGGTGGGGTTGGTGGGGCGGTGGGGTAACTTGAAAGCTGCACTGGGGAAGGAGGGAAGCTGGGAGAATGGGGTTCCTCGTTTAAGGAGTTGTGAAAATTCGGACGGGGGGGCTGGTGGGGGGGGGAGGGGGGGCGGCGGCGGCATGGGGGAAATGCTTAAAGCGAGGCGCACACACCGAGGCCCCGGCGATCATCAGGAATTGAGACGTTTTAAACCTTTAGCGGGGGGGACCGTGATCAAAGGGCCCGCAGATCCTATCCCACCCGCCCACCATCCCCCCCCCCCCCCCCCCCCCGCCCCCACCCCACCACCGCATGAGTGCGAGAGCGGGAGGGACTGGAGGGAAGGGAACGGCTGGTGGGGAGGGATTGAGGGAGGATCACGGGCAGGTTGAAAACAGCGCATCAGCACATTAGCTTTTATAAGGGCGTCAGAATATACGATGATCAGGGGATCATTGGACCCGCGGGAGGACCGGGGCGAATTTTTTCAGCGTGTACCGACCCGAGCGGAGGGGGAGGAAACCAGGCCACAGCAGACAAGAAGGCTTCCTTATCAAAGTTTCATTGAATGTGGGAATAGGGCCTTCCCAATGCCCATAGAACACAACCGAATAGTCAAGATGAACCTTTTTTTTCTTCTTCTTCTTTTAAAGGTACTGTTGGCAGCTGCTAGTCTTTGTCTTAGGAAGTGAAAGCCACCGGCAAGTAAGGGGTTTAGTAAGGGGTGAGGTGACAACTACTGCTACTACTGCTGCTGCTACAAGGACCTGGGTGGCCTTGGATATGTCAAGTTTCCCAGGGAGTACATTAGTGTCTGTCGTTCCCCATATGTCCAGAGAAACGAAGACAGAACAACGCGATGCAGAACAGTGAGAGAGTAGAGAGTAGAAATGAAAGAAAAAGAAAGTAAGAAGATTTTCACAACAAAAAAAAAGCGTATGAATAGAATTAGAATAGAAGGACATAACGAAAGGCAGAAATACAGAAGGAAAGATGCAGATACAGATGGAAATATGCAGATACAAATGGACAGATACAGATGGACAGATACAGATACAGATGGACAGATACAGATGGACAGATGCAGATAGAAAGATACAGATACAGCATGGACAGATACAGATGGGCAGATACAGATGGACAGATACAGATAGAAAGATACAGATGGACAAATACAGATACAGATAGAAAGATACAGATACAGATGGACAGATACAGATAGAAAGATACAGATGGACAGATACAGATAGAAAGATACAGATACAGATGGGCAGATACAGATAGAAAGATACAGATACAGATGGGCAGATACAGATAGAAAGATACAGATACAGATAGAAAGATACAGATACAGATGGACAGATACAGATAGAAGATACAGATGGGCAGATACAGATGGACAGATACAGATACAGATGGACAGATACAGATGGACAGATGCAGATACAGATGGACAGATACAGATAGAAAGATACAGATACAGATGGACAGATACAGATTGACAGTTAGATACAGATACACTGTACAGATGGGCAGATACAGATGGACAGATACAGATACAGATGGACAGACGGAACCAAAGACCAAAGAGTGAAAGCCTGTGAGTGGGACTGCTAGCCAGGGGCGTGATTCATTAAGTTAATTGTTAAGAATTTACAAGACTGCAATTCCTCAATATTATCCGAAGATCCTTTCATGTTCTGAAGAATTTTACTTAAGATGAAGGATCTTAGAAGAAAGATACTGACATCTTTTCGTGAACAGCAGTTTTTCTTAATCGTCTCAATCTTGAGAAAAACAAAAAACAGCCGTTACAAAGATTTCTGTTCTTAAGGTACGTTCGTGAATCCCAGCCCCCCCCGGGTTCTGGAGGTATGGACCTCACGCAGCGGCCCTCCCTTTGAGTCCACCTCAAACACAACTCAAACGAGTCCAGTACCTCCCGCGCCGCCCCTGCCCGGCCTCTCTCTCCGAGTCATCTGGTGCTTGCAACGCTGAATTATGTATCAAAGAGCGCCGACATGAAACCGCTCGCTAATTACAGGTTTGGTTTCGCTTCTTTCCGCCCCCCCCCCCCCCAACCACCCGCTCCCCCAACACCCTGAACGCCGTGTCACTTTAAACTTGTTACAGAGAGCATTTATAATTTAAATGACCCAAGTGGTTGCAAGTGGTTAACGACCACTTATTCCGTAATTCTGGGCCACCGTCGTCGTGGAGACTCCCTCCCCCCCGGCTGGCTCAGTCGTATCCTCACTCGGCGGTGGTATTTTTATCTCTCTCCTGCTAACATGGCTGTATTTGTGACTTCTTCCTCCTCCTCCTCTTCGTTGTCCTCTGAGTGTCATCCTCCTCCTCCTCCTCCTCCTCCTCCTCCAAGTCTGAGAGTCCATCCCATTTATCACCGGAGGCCAGCGCAGGAGTACAGGGGTTGAGGGGTGGGGAGGTGGGGGAGGGCCTTCCCTGTGTCTACCGGCCAGGATGCCTCTGACTTCATCAGCCACTCTCTCTCGCTCTCTCTCTCTCTCTCTCTCTCTCTCTCTCTCTCTCTCTCTCTCGGTCTAATGAAAGGATAGCTGCATGTCCCGGACGGTCCAGTGAGACCTGGATGGGGGTTGGGGTGGTGGGGGGGTGTGGTGGTGGGGAGGGGGCAAAGAGTCCAAGTTTGGAGTCTGACCCGGGGCAGTAATTACCCCTCTGGACGGGCCGCTGAGTGGAAAGCCCCACCTCCTCCCGCTCCCACCAGGGCCGTCCAGAGAGCACACCTTCGGCTCCCCCACCTCCCAGGACGGGGTAGTTATAGGTCTGCCGGAGGCTCCGAGAAGCTTGGGGTGTCACCTGATCTGGCCCCCGGGGGCCCGAGCAGAGGGGTCGTCGGCTCACTCTGTGACCCCCCCCCCCCCCCCGGGCATGCACCACCATGTAGCCAGGAGCATCAGGAGGCCCTAGTGTGGAGGAGGAGAGAGGAGAGAGGAGAAGGAGGAGGAGGAGGAGGAGGAGGAGGAGGAGGAGGAGGAGCAGAGGGAGGAGGAGGAGGAGGAGAAAGGGAGAAGAGGAGGCGAGGGGAAGAGTGAGAGGAGCGATGGGAAGGGAGGCGATGCGGTGGCGGTGGGATTGAAGGGGAGGAGAGGAGGAGGTGGAGAGGAGGAGGAGAGGAGAGGAGGAGAGGAGGAGGTGGAGAGAAGGAGAGAGGGGAGGCTGACAGGAAGAGGAATGGACTGTCAGGGCGAGATAAATAACGAGGGTGAGAGCCGCGCACGCTGGGACCTCCTCGTAGGGACAGTGACCCCGCTGACCTCTGGTCGGGCTCTCGCGGGGGGCCACCCACTGGTCACCTACATCTGTACTGTCACGTCACATGAGGGGCGGGGGGGGGCACAGGGTGCGTCCCCGTGGCGACGGGCGGGGAGGAAGGAGGCAGAGGTGATGGTCAACAGAGAGGGGAGCGGTGGTTGATGAGCGCTGGCCAGAGACGGCTCCGCAGCCCGGGGTCAGCCATGTAGAACACACGCTGCTCCAGATAGGAGCCGGCTTTTATTGTGCCCTACATTCCACGCCATTGACGGGGGGGAAAAACGGAGGAACGTACCGTATGTGTATGTTATCCGATGATCGTGGGCGAACGCTGCGAAGTTAAATTACATTTGTGTTTCGATGAGATCAAAGCGATTGATTTGAATATACAGTACGTAGGTAATCGTCTATCTTTATCTTTTATAGACATTTAATTCAAACATTATTCTCTTTTCAATAAATGCAGGGAACGTTTTAACATGTGAGGGTTGTTGTTGTTATTTTATTAAAAATCATTGAACAAATTCAGCAAATTACCTTGTCTGTTTGTTTGACAATTGAACAGAACCATAGACAGATAACTGTCACTGGGTTTCACATGAGGTCTATATATATCAAGTTAAAATCTCTATAATAAAATCTTTCTGTCTATAATCTCTATGAAATCTCTATTATAATAATAAGTAATAAGAAAAAAAGATGGTAAGATACAGATACAGATGGCAGATACAGATGAACAGGCAGAACCAAAGACAGAGGGCCAGGGTTCCAGATAATTGTTAAGAATTTACAAGAATGTTCTTCAGCGCAATTCCTCAATATTATCCGAAGATCACTCTCTCATAATAATAAGTAATACGGGAAAAAAAAAAACTAGCGTTATTTTGTTGACACGTCGTATCCCCGTCTGAATCCCGGCCCGCGGCTCCAGATGTAACGCGGAGACGTGACGCCCCTGTAGTGTCCATCATATTGTCTTATGTGTGCCCGGTGCTATTGATCGCCTTTCGTCCATTAGACCGGCGTCTCCACAGGAGGTCTGCGGTCGGGATCTGCTGCGGCTGACACAAGCTGTCTCCTCCTGCCAGAAGCAATCCTGCTCCCCATTCCAGGCTGGACACATAAAATAATAAAAATACTAAAAAAAAATACAATTGCGCTGCATTTGAAATGTGCTTTTTTTTTTTTTTTTTTTACACAATACATCTTAATCAACCTCAGCACACAATGCGTGGAAATGTGTTACGTTTGGAATGGGATGTTTTGGTCAGAAATGTGTCCAAAGGATTAAGTCAATGCAAAATGTTAAAATACCAAATTGAAAAAGAATCAGGACTTTTTCACGGAAAAACATCGTGGTCGTGCATCACATTTACTTACTGTACTCATACTCACTCATACCTGCACCGTGTGGATCTGTTTACATCTTACATTTACATTTAGGGCATTTGGCAGACACCTTTTATCCAAAGCGACTTACCAAGAGTACATTTGTTGAAAGAGAGAGAGCAATATATATCGCTGTGGTACATAAAGATAAGAATAGAGCAGGTTTCAAGCATTCATAGCTGCAAGGGTTATAGAACGAGTTTCATAAATGCCAGGGAGCCTGTATCATAGCTGGGATGAAGAGTGAAGAAGAGAGAAGTGCCATCAGAGACTGAGTGCTTTATCAACATCTAAGAAGGATGCTGCGAGGAGGTTCTCCGCTCCAGAGGGGTGACAGAGAGAGAGAGAGAGAGAGAGAGAGAGAGAGAGAGAGCGGTGCCGGGTCGGGCCCCGTCACACCGCGGCCCCGGAACGTCGATACTGCTCCCCCGAAGCCCCGGGAAGGAGAAGGAGAAGGAGAACCACGACGGGACGGGGGGTTGGAGGTAAAAGCGGATCAATGTTGCTGTTTGATCTCCGCCAGCCTCTGAATAAATGTATATTTTCAAGGTTCTTTTTCTTTTTCCCCGAACAAACATTGACATTCTGTGTGTTGATTCTGGAGTTTCTCGTGGACGTCGCGGGGTTCAGGCATATTTCTGCTGTGGGTGTTGTTTCGTTCTTCCTCGAACGCGTTCCGCAGTCACCGGCGCTGGAGTCCGTGGTGGAGACGTGGTGGAGTCATGCTTCTGCTTCTGCTCCTCAGACTGCTGCTGCTGACACGTGACACACACGTTCTGATCATCTTTTGCACTCACTCACACACACACACACACACACACGCACGCACGCACACACACACACACACACGTGCACACACACACACACACACGTGCACACACACAGACACACACACACACAGACACAAAGACACACACACACACAGACACACAGACACACACACACACACACACACACACACAGACACACACACACACAGACACACACACAGACACACACACATGCACACAGACACACACACACACACACACATACACTCACAGACACACACACACACACACACACATACAGACACACATATGCATGCACTTACACATGCACGCACACATGTACACGCGTATGTGCACACACACACAGACACACACACATGCACAAGTACATACACACCCACACACACACACACACACACACAAACGCACGTGCACACACACACTCAGACACACACACACGCATACACGCACACACACACGTACACATGTGCACACCTACACACACACACACATACACACGCATGCACACACACACAACCACACACACACACACACATACACGCACATGTGCACCAAACACAGACACACACACACACACACACACACACACACACATATGCACACAGACACACACGTGCATGCATGCACGCACGCACGCACACACACACACACAGATTCACGCACACACACACATATGGGCACACACCACCCCCCCCTCCCACGCACACACACACACAGACGCTCACATGTGTGTGTGCAGCACGCCACCCTTGTGCTCACGCTTCGAGCCACATACGGCCGAGCAGAGGACACACAAACGTCCATTTTTTATTCATAGTTTACTGATGCAAGAGTGAAGCAAAGTCCTCCAATTCTCCGAGCGGCGGCTCTCAGAAGACCAGCTCACCCCGGGTAGGAGGTTCAGGAGCTTCAGGTACAAACGCCCCCCAACACCACCGGGCTAACGTAGCTCTGTAGTCATAACTAAACTAACAGAGTGTACCTCGCTGGGATCTCTCCTCACACCCGCGGTGTGGTCATCCCTGTCCTCTGTCGGGTTTAGACTTCAGGAAAAAAACCCCACAAACGCTCTTCGTTTTCTTGCTATTACATCCCCGGATTAAAGAAGTTTTAATCAAGGCCGATTGAACAAAAAGAAAGAAAGAATGCGCAAAGGAGCGAATGAATTGTACCGTCGGACAGGACACACACAGGTCTAAATTATTGATTGTGTGATATATTAACGCGACATGGTGGTGATTAGCAATTTAAATGGCTGAGGGCAAAGTTCTGTGTTGCTTACAGTAGATGGTGTGTGGTGGGTGGGGGGTGGGGGGAGAGAAATCTGCCTCTTGTCAGGATTGGCCTCTGTGTGTGTGTGTGTGTGTGTGTGTGTGTGTGTGTGTGGACCTGTTTAAAAGACCTTATGTATGTATCCCCCCGGTGCCCAAAACAAATTAATTATGGATTACCACCCAATCCCCCACATCACTGCGATAGTGTAAATAAATGCTGCGACAGCGCGTTTGTGATTAAATTAAATTCAGGAAATTTGAGAAATTGTGCCACAGCGACCCGCCCCGCCCCCCTCCTCCTCGTGTTGTCAATAGATTTGTAGTTTTTAAATATGGAATAGAATAACTGCATCTAATTATAACTTAATGAGGCATCCACTTAATAAACATGACCAAATACACAGCTTTTTGCTTATAATTGACAAAATTGTGTGTGTGTGTGTACATGTGTGTGTGTGTGTGTGTGTGTGTGTGTGTGTGTGCATGCGTGCGTGTGTGTGTGTGTGTGTGTGCACTCGCTCAATTCTTCCAAATGCTTTTAATCTTTTGTGCAATTAGATTTTTAAAGAAGGCAACAAACACCGCAGACCAATAACAATAATAAATATTTCAGGCATGGAGAAATATGGAGAGCTTATGGGATCCTTTCAAGTCATTATGGATTTTAATAAGACTCAGTCCTCGTAATGTGGGATGGCTGTGTAAATTGAGCCTTGTAAAGCTGTGTGTGTGTGTGTGTGTGTGTGTGTGTGTGTGTGCCTATGTATGTATTTATACTTTCATATTTGGTGTGTGTGTGTGTATACAGCTTGTGAGTGCATTTGTGTGTTTGTGTGCGTGTGTGTGTGTGTGTGTGTGTGTGTACAGGTTCAAGCTTGTGTGTGTGTGGATGTGTGTCTGTGTGTGTGTGTGTGTGTGTGTGTGTGTGTGTGTGTGTGTGTGTGTGTAGGTTCAAGCTTGTGTGTGGATGTGTGTCTGTGGTGTGTGTGTGTGTGTGTGTGTGTGCCTATGTGTGTATTTATACTTTCATATTTGCTGTGTGTGTGTGTATACAGCTTGTGAGTGCATTTGTGTGTTTGTGTGCATGTGTGTGTGTGTGTGTGTGTGTGTGTGTAGGTTCAAGCTTGTGTGTGTATGTGTGTGTGTGTGTGTGTGTGTGTCTATGTGTCTATATGTGTATTCATACATTCATATTTGCTTTGTGTGTGTGTGTGTTTATTTCATTGTGTCTGTGTGTGTGTGTGTGTATACAGCTTGTGAGTGCATGTGTGTGTTTATTTGATTGTGTGTATGTGTGTGTGTGTGTGTGTGTGAGTGTGTATCAGTGTATGTACACTATATGGCCAAAAGTCAGTGGACACCCCTACTAATTATTGACTTCAGGTGTTTCAGCCACACCCATTGCTAACAGGTGCATAAAATCAAGCACACAGCCATGAAATCTCCACAGACAAACATGTACAATTCAGAATGGTTCATAAAGAGCTCAGTGACTTCCACTGTCATAGGACGCCATCTTTGCCACAAGTCAGTTCGTGAAATATCTGCCCTACTAGATGTGCCTCGGTCAACCATAAGTGGTATTATTGTGAAGTGGAAGCGCCTCGGAGAAACAACAGCTCGGCCACAACGTGGTGGACCACGCAAACTCACAGAGCAGGGGGCCGACGAGTGCTGAATCGCCTATCATCTGCTGTATCACTCACTACAGAGAACCAAACTGCCTCTGGAAGCACCATCAGCACAAGAACTGTGCGTCGGGAGCTTCATGGAATGGGTTTCCATGGATGATCAGCTGCACACAAGCCTCACATCACCAGGTGCAATGCAAGCGTTGGTTGGAGTGTAAAGCACGCTGCAACTGGACTCTGGAGCAGTGGAAACGTGTTCTTTGGATGAATCACGCTTCACTAT
>PIJE02001536.1:7500-32500 GCA_002895965.2 Coryphaenoides rupestris | reverse complement strand
GTTTACATAAAAAGTATATTGTTTGTCATGGGCATATAAATAAGTATAATTTATATAATTTACATAATTTAGAAAACGCTTTAATAAAGCGACTTACTCGACGAATATTGTATTTTTTGGAGTATTGGACAATAGGATTATTGGACCTTTATTGGACTTACAATTAGACCTTCAATTACACTAGGAACTCGGCTACATAGCATGCAGGCATTGGTAACTTATCATCTATCATTATACTTTATCATCACATATTACTGCTACTATCTACTATTTACTAATGACTATTTTTATGCTAGTATAAGAATATTACTGTACTGCACGCGGACACTTTTACTACATTTTGCACCACCAGCCAGAGTATTGCTACTCTGTTGTTCAGAGTTGTTTTAGAATTCATGTTTATAAGAATACTGTTTAGAAGAATACATTTTACTGTACTTATTACTATTACTAATTGTTTAGAGTTGTTTTACAACATATGTTTAGAATAATACTACAGGAGTGAATGGTGAGTAAGCATTCCATTGTACTTGTTACATTTGGCAATCAAGAAATCTTGAATCTTGAATCTTGGCTCTTGAAACTCGCAGTGAATTTGGATGCGTGGCATGAAGAAGACATTTTGGCGTCTTGCTCAAGGATACCTACTAGAGTAGAAGTGTGGACATTGGGATTTGAACCAAGAACCTCTTATGATATGTGTACCAATATATATACAGTATATATGACCTTATGACACACAGGGGAGTGTGGTGGCAGTATCTGTTTGCACACACACACACACACACACACACGCACACACACACACACACACACACACACACACACACACACAGCTCATGTCGTCGCTGGTGGGTGGGTGGGTGGGTTTTTCTTTTTCCCCAATAAGGGCCAACGATATCAACAGCTCATATGGACTTCGTTGTTCTTCTGACACAACATCCTTCGCTGTGTCTCCTCCTCCTCCTCCTCTTTCCTCCTCCTCCTCCTCCTCCTCCTCCTCCTCCTCCTCCTCCTTGTCAACTGTCTGCCTGGTGCTCCTTGACAGCCTAACCTTTACAACCAGAGCCCATTACACCCCACCAAAACATGGACTCAAACCCTCCACGGCCCGACACACGAGGAGAAAAAAAAGGTAATTGAAGTGACACTCCCAGGGAACTAGAACGGACAAGACAAGCCTGTTGTTTCTCTCCGCCCCCCCCCCATCTCCCCCATCTCCCCTACCTCCCCCATCACCCCCCCCCCCCCCGCGGTAGATGGGCCTTAGCCCCCCCGAACGTGGACGACTTTTGATGGAAATATTTAAACATATTTCTGCGGGGGTCAGAAACCTTCCCCGGCACTCAATGACTGCTCGGGAAAGTGATTCTCTTGTTCCGCTCCCCGAGTGGCTTTGCCTCGAACACCAGCGCATCAGAAGGGAGGGGGGGGGGGACTGTTAAGGCTCTGAAACACACGTTTTATGACTGTCAAGACGAGTGGAAATGTTGTTAGGCGTACAAGCACCGAGGGAGCACAGCGATGATGTATTGTCGGAGGTGGGGAGGAATTTGAGTCGGGGGTGAACGCGGTGAGCTGGTGGAGACTGTTTTGGAGAGAATTGTGTCTCCTCGTCTTGACTCGCTCTCTCTCTCTCTCTCTCTCTCTCTCCTCTCTCTCTCTCTCGGCTCTCTCTCTCTCTCTCTCTCTCTCTCTGTCTCGTGGTAATGTTATTAATGCCTTGCCGGTGTTAACGACATAAACACACAACCATGGAACGATAAAGTGTGGAGCTTTGGACTCAAAGGGTACACAAAGAAAATAAAATATGAGGAAAAACACTTTATAAAAGTCACTTTGTGTTTGATTCGTCTCTTATGTCTCTTTGCCTAAAGGTGGCATGGGGGATTCTAGTGAGACAAAACCAAATTGCACGCTCTATTCACACTTGGTTGAGTTTTGCTCACATGTTGGGTCTTGTGGACTCAATTAAATTGAGCTGGGTCCACAGTTTCCATCTTCTCCCCTGGCACGGCTAGCTACCCTGACTGTCCCTGACATGGCTAGCTACCCTGACTGTCCCTGGCATGGCTAGGTACCCTGACTGTCCCTGGCATGGCTAGCTACCCTGACTGTCCCTGGCACGGCTAGCTACCCTGACTGTCCCTGACATGGCTAGCTACCCTGAATGTCCCTGACATGGCTAGGTACCCTGACTGTCCCTGAAATGGCTAGCTACCCTGACTGTCCCTGGCATGGCTAGCTACCCTGAATGTCCCTGACATGGCTAGCTACCCTGACTGTCCCTGGCACGGCTAGGTACCCTGACTGTCCCTGACATGGCTAGCTACCCTGACTGTCCCTGGCATGGCTAGCTACCCTGACTGTCCCTGACATGGCTAGCTACCCTGACTGTCCTGCATGGCTAGCTACCCCTGACTGTCCCTGACATGGCTAGCTACCCTGACTGTCCCTGGCATGGCTAGCTACCCTGACTGTCCCTGACATGGCTAGCTACCCTGACTGTCCCTGACATGGCTAGCTACCCTGACTGTCCCTGGCATGGCTAGGTACCCTGACTGTCCCTGACATGGCTAGCTACCCTGACTGTCCCTGACATGTCTAGCTACCCTGACTGTCCCTGGCACGGCTAGCTACCCTGACTGTCCCTGACATGGCTAGCTACCCTGACTGTCCCTGACATAGTTAGGTACTGTGACTGTCCCTGACATGGCTAGGTACCCTGACTGTCCCTGACATGGCTAGGTACCCTGACTGTCCCTGGCATGGCTAGCTACCCTGACTGCCCCTGGCATGGCTAGGTACCCTGACTGTCCCTGGCATGGCTAGGCACCCTGACTGTCCCTGGCATGGCTAGCTACCCTGACTGTCCCTGGCATGGCTAGGCACCCTGACTGTCCCTGGCATGGCTAGGCACCCTGACTGTCCCTGACATGGCTAGCTACCCTGACTGTCCCTGGCATGGCTAGGCACCCTGACTGTCCCTGGCATGGCTAGCTACCCTGACTGTCCCTGGCATGGCTAGGCACCCTGACTGTCCCTGGCATGGCTAGGCACCCTGACTGTCCCTGACATGGCTAGCTACCCTGACTGTCCCTGACATAGTTAGGTACTGTGACTGTCCCTGACATGGCTAGCTACCCTGACTGTCCCTGACATGGCTAGGTACCCTGACTGTCCCTGATATGGTTAGCTACCCTCCAGGTGTGAGTTCAGGTACTGTATATGTGGCCTCGAATCCAACGTGATAGATATATGTTTGGTGTGATGTTTACATCTCGCTCTGAAAAGATTGGATCTGTAGCCACAAGATTCAGATCTGGGAGCACTTCAGCCTGTTATGTGAATGTAGCCTAAACTCCAAACTCTTTCTGCAAGAACTGTTCAGGAGTGACCAAGCCTTCACCGAAACCCTTGAAATCTGTGAATTCATACAGATCGTGTTGCAATAGAGAGAGAGAGAGAGAGAGAGAGAGAGAGAGAAGAGAGAGAGAGAGAGAGAGAGAAGAGAGAGAGAAAATAGAGCTATATTACTAAATCCATGAGCTCAACACTAATACGTGTTGAATTGTCAGGTTCCAATTTACTCGACTGGGAGAGTTTCAGCTCACCTGTACACAGCGCTGACACACAGAGGCACCGCCACCGCCACCAACACCAGCACCACCACCCCCGCCTGCCACCACCTCCACCTCCTCCACCTCCACCACCGCCACCACCCCCGCCTGCCACCACCTCCACCTCCACCACCGCCACCACCCACACCGCCACCACCTTATCAACACCCAAAAACAGAAGCAAATAAATAACTAGAATTAAAAAATATAAATAAATCAAAAACAGAGAGAAAGAGAGACAGACAGACCATTCCAGCAGCAATAGCAGCAGCAGCAGCAGCAGCAGCATATCGCGACTCAGGAGGAGATTCGGGCCTTGTTCTCAGGTAGCCCCTTGTTCTCTGTTTATCAGAGAACAACAAGAGAGAAAACGAGGGGGCCGAGGGGGTGTGCGCGCCCCGCTCCAGGTGCATTGTGGGCATTGCCCACAGATGCGCGGCGTTTGATTTGGCGCTCGGCTTTGCTGTTTCGGGCTTGTCTGTGGGCTCCTGACATGTGCACCGCTGCATAAATAATAGAGGCCTCGCACACACAGTCAGGGTCCAGCAAGCACTGCTTGCTCGCTCGCGCTCCCCGCTTTCCCCCACCACCCCCCTCACCTCGACTCCTTCATCTTTTTCACCCTCTCTCGCTCTCTCTTTCTCTCTCTCTCCCTCTTTCTCTCAATCCTCCCCTAAATCTATCTTCTTATTCTCCTCTTTCTCCGGTTCTGGACTTGGACTCTGGCCGGACTGCGCACCCTGCAGTCCTTGACGAGAGGTTGTGCCACTCTCCTTCGGTTTTTTGCGTTCTTTAGGTTTTGTTTGTGTTCTTCTTCCTCCCTGTGATGATGAGGACCCGGGGTGAACCGTGATGCTCCGTCTGATTACCCCTCTGCTGAGTTTCATCTCACGCCAATAACTACTCTCTTAGTCTGTGTCTCGATCTATCTCTCTCTCTCTCTCTCTGCCTCTCTCTCTCCCACTCTCTCTCTCTCTCTCTCTCCTTCTCCCTCCGTCCTCGCAGCTTGTTTTGTTTTGGCCGAGAAGAAGTACCAGCAGTCGTGGTGGTAGTAGTAGTAGTAGGAGTATTAGCGGTGGTGGTGGTGGTGGTGGTGGTGGTGTGCACGTGTTATATTTGTATGGCTACGAGACCTGTGACTCATATTAAATATTCACCACGGTGTCAGAGAGCCAACAGCTTGACCCTCACTTCCACCCCGCAACATGACTGAGAGGCAACGTTACCAACGTTTTCCAGCAACGCTGTGAACTCTTCTTTATCTAAAGGACATCTTTTTTTATTTCTTTTTTTCGTGGGGGGTGGGGGGTGGAAACTGCCTCCTGTCCGTCTCATTCGCTCTCTCTCTCTCTCGCCAACAAACAGTTATATTACAAGAGCAAACAAGTGTGAACTTAACTGAAATCAGCAACAGCGAGAGACATCTCAGATGACCTTTGTCTGGAATGCCGTCGGCTTTGTTTGAGTAGGAAGGAAAGAGAGAAAGAAAGAAAGAAAGAAAGAAAGGAAGGAAGAAATACAGAAAGTTTTCCTTAGCGCTGCCGACTGGGAGGGGGTTTTCCGGAATGTTCCGTCCCAATCGAGGGGAGAAAACAGATAACACACGTGAAGCCACATTACCTGAGTTACCTGAGTTAATGAAGATGTTCCATCAGTCATTCCTTTCGCTCGTACTCCATTTTATCCCCCTTCCTCTCTCTCTCTCCCTCTCTCTCTCTCTCTCTCTTTGCATCTCTCTCTCTCTCTCTCTTTCCATCTCTCTCTCTCTCTCTCTCTCACCGGGCTTTCTCTC
The DNA here is from genome assembly GCA_002895965.2 of Coryphaenoides rupestris. Lineage (NCBI taxonomy): Eukaryota > Metazoa > Chordata > Actinopteri > Gadiformes > Macrouridae > Coryphaenoides > Coryphaenoides rupestris. Next base: position 27,088 of record PIJE02001536.1, on the reverse strand, counting down.
TCTCTCTCTCTCTCTCTCCCGCCCCCTCTCTCGCTCCCCCTCTACACGTCCTCGGCGGCCAACTGACGTTATCCGCAACATGCTTGGCTTTCCCGAGATATAAACTCCCAATATGTGAAACTCAATCATAACTCCGGAGGCCGGCTGGGAATAGAGGATTCGGGAGAGGGAAGGGAAATGGTGTTGTGCCATACCCACAGGGCAAAACCCACGGTCCCTTTTGGTGCGCTGAACTTTTCCTTTTTTTTGCTTTTTTCTCTCACTTATTTATCGTACAAACGCGCACACACACACACACACACACACACACACACACACACAGCAGCCCCCCAACCCCCCCGTCCTCCTCCCTCCTCCCTCCTCCCTCCCCCTCCCTCCTCCTCCTCCTCTTCCTCCCATCACCCTTCTCTCCCGTTATATTTTCTTTTCTTGCGAACATGCTTTGGTTATTTCTTTCTTTATTTCTTTAAGTACACACAGAGAGAGAGAGGGAGAGAGAGAGAGAGAGAGAGAGAGAGAGAGAGAGAGAGGGAGAGCGTATGTGTCTTCCAGCCGGGGTTTCGGGACAGCCATAGCTGTAGGGTACATGTGTCTGAAGTCTTCCCCGCTCCGTTCGCTCTCTCCTTTGTTGCCAGCAGGATCACTCTGATTTCCACTTGTCAGTGAAGGCCAGCCATGCAGAGGGGAAGACACCAGCGCTTCACAGAGGAGGAGGAGGAGGAGGAGGAGGAGGAGGAGAAAATGGTAGGAGAAGAAGAAAAAAAACGAGTTGAAAGAAGGGGGAGAGAGAGAGAGAGAGAGAGAGAGGAGGAGGAGGAGGAGGATGAGGAGGAGGAGGGCGGGTGAGTGTGGGTTGTGGGTGTGGAGTTGGCAGCGGTGGTGTGTGTCTGTGTCTGCGTCTGTGTGTTTGGGTGTGTGTGTGTGTGTGTGTCTGTGTCTGCGTCTGTGTGTTTGGGTGTGTGTGTTTGTGTGTGTGTGTGTGTGTGTGTCTGTGTCTGCGTCTGTGTGTTTGGGTGTGTGTGTGTGTGTGTGAGTTGAGGGAGGGGGTGGTGTGGACTTGGCAGCGGTGGTGTGTGTCTGCGTTGGCAATGTGTGTGTGTGTGTGTGTGTGTGTGCGTGTGTGTGCGTGTGTGTGATTGCGTGTGTCTGTGTTTGTCCATGTTTGTCCATTTGTGTGTGTGTGTGTGTGTGTGTGTGTGTGTGTGTGTTTGGATGTATGTCTGTGTATGGTGTGTGTATGTGTGTGCATGCGTGCCTCTGTGTGTCTGTGTGTGTGTGTGTGTGTGCGTGTGTGTGTGTGTATCTCGCTTTGACTGGACTCAGTCAGGCTTTGACATTGATGGGACCGGCGAGGAGGACCAGTCGACCCTCAGGACCGCTGAGGAGTAGGAGGGGGTTGAGGAGAGGAGAGTTATGGGTGGGGGGGGGGGGGGGGGGGGGGGAGCGCTCCTGCTTGCTGCTTGCTGGCTTTGAAGCGGGCGACTATAAAGGGCTGAGTGGGGGGGGGGGGGGCACCGTGATCCATCCCCCCTTGATGTGGATCCACCACTTGTCACTCTTAAGGGCATCGCCTGCAGCTGTGGACACGCTGGGCGCTCTGTTGTGCTGTGCTTTGGGATGAGGGGGTCCTGCCATGCCCCCTCCTGTCCCCCCCCCCCCCCTCCCCCCTTCCCCCCTTGATGTGGGCGGGGGGACGCGGATCAATACTTGGAGGGGGGGGTGGGGAGCTGATGTGATGGCATCGGCCTGCTTGCTGGAACGTTCAGAGTGGCTGGAGTGGTTCATGGTGAACGAAGGGGAGGGGTGGGAGGGAGAGGGGGAGGGAGAGGGGGAGGGGGAGGGGGAGGGCGGGGGCGCGACTGACAGGAAGTAGGAGAGAGTGTCGACAGGAAGTGGTGGTGGTGGTGGTGGTGGCTTCCTGTTGGGCTTATCGGCGGCGGCGCAGGAGGTCAGAGGTCAGAAGTGCGTATACAGGAAGTCAGTTCAGACTGAAAGACCCGGCCACAGCTAACAGTCTATTCAATTTGTTCATGAATCTAATTAGGCTTTCGTAGGATTAGCGACGTTTTTTTCTCCGTTGCGTTGCGTTCATCGCGTCTCCAACACGTTGTTCCTTCCGTAACGAAACGCGAGTAACTTTACTACGGCAGAGCAGAGCCCAGTGCAATAAATTCTCGGAAATATTTCTGGTCCCAAAGTACCCACTAAGTACTATTAGTATTTACTGCCGTTGTTTCCTCTCACCCCCCCCCCCCCCCCCCCCCACACCCACCTCCTCTCTTGCCCTCTCCCCTCCCGAAAGATGAATTACAAGGCAGGACTAGCCTATGACCGATGGACATGTGTGTGTGTGTGTGTCTGCGTCTATGTGTGTGCGTGTGTGTGTGGTGTGCGCGCGTGTGTGTGTGTGTGTGGAGTCGGGAGGCACCACCAGCGCACGGCGCGCGGCGCACGGCGCACGGCGGCGGCGGCGGCGGCGGCGGTGGTGGTGGTCTGTGGAGAAATATGCGCTTATGAAATCGTAAATTTTATCTCAAACAGTAATTAGCATTAAGGGCGCCGGCTGATTTTATTTATCAACTTTAGCCACAATTAATAACGGCAGCGTTAGGAGGCGCGCGGCGGGCGAGGCGAGGCGAGGCAGGACACGAGTGGCGCGGAGGAGAGACCCTCAGCCCATTACACGCCCGGGCTGATTGAGGCCCGGCACTCACTGGGGAAATAAGTCATTGTGCCTGAGAAATTTTTAATTGGCCTGAAATGGATTCTAAATTACACAACCTTTTGTTTTGAGGCGTAAGTAGCGAGCAGCTATATAGCTAGGTGGGGGTGGGGGGTGGTGGGGGTAATGGTCGGGGGTGATGGGGCAGTGTGTGTGTGTGTGTGTGTGTGTGTGTGTGTGTGTGTGTGTGTGTGTCGGATCACTAAAACACATCTTCTCCTGGCTCCACGGCTGCTGCTGCTGCTGCTGCTGCTGCTGCATCTCCCTCCCCTCGTCGGCCATTTTGAAGCAACGCCTATAGAGTTGAAGAGATGGAAACATTAAATGAAGGGGCGCTCGATGCCGGATGGTACCGCAGATGCAAGCAAAATGGGGTCTGGTCCGAGGGGCCGGCCGTATCCCACGCTCGTAGCTCGTAGCTCGTAGCTATTGTTGCGGAGGCGTAACTGACCCCCATCTCTCTCTCTCTTTCTCTCTTTCCCCATCTTCTCCCCCCCTTCCTTGACTTCTCTCTCTCTCTCTCTCTCTCTCTCTCTCTCTCTCTCTCTCTCTCTCACTCTCTCTCCCACTCTGTCTATCTCTCCTCATCTTCTAATCTTCCCCTCTCTGTACTCCCCCCCCCCCCCCCATCTACTGGGGACCCTAACCTCTCTGCTCTGTAGAGTAGGGTAATGGTAAAGTTTGAGATTGGGTGGAGGAGGTGTTGGGGTGAAGGTGGTGGCGGTGGTTGAGGTGGTGATGGGGGTAATGCATGGTGGGGGTAAGGGTAACGGTGGTGGCGGAGATGGTGGTGGTGGTGGTGGTGGGAGTTATAGTGGAGGTGGAGGTGTGGAGATGGAGGTAGGGGTGGGGGTGCCGACGAATACGGTGTTTGGCGTGGGGTGGTGGGTAGTGGTCGTTGGGAGTGGTGATGTTCGTGCCGGTGGGGGTGGAGGTGGTGGAGATCGTAGTTGTGTATCGTGATGGTGGTGGTGGTGTTTGGGGTGGAGGTGGAGGTGGCGGTGGGGCTGTGATCCGTGGGGGGGGAGGGGGGGGGATGGGGCTACGGGCCGCCCGCGGTCTCCGGGCTAATTAGTCTTTATTGTGCTTCCCCGGCAGTTTTTCCCGGGTCTGCGTGAGGCCTGTCGCTGGCTACTGCGAGGGGCTCTTCTGAGGCCCCCGGGCTAATAACAACCCAGATCAGCCGTCACCGCGGAGGTCACCGGGGGTCAACTTGTTTAGCCCTCCGCGATCTCTTCGGCAGCAGCAGCAGCAGCAGCAGCAGCAGCAGCAGCTCTGGAGTCCGAGTGTGAGGTGCCCGCCTCTACTGCTACTGCTACTGTTAGAATTATTGTTACTGCTACTGTTACTGTTACTGTTACTGTTACTGTTACTGTTACTGTTACTGTATACTGTTACTGTACTGTTACTGTTACTGTTACTGTATCTACTGTTACTGTTACTGTTACTGTTACTGTTACTGCTACTGTTACTGTACTGTACTGTTACTGTTACTGTACTGTTACTGTTAACTGTTACTGTTACTGTTACTGCTACTGTTACTGTTACTGTTACTGTAACTGTTACTGTTACTGCTACTGTTACTGTTACTGTTACTGTTACTGCTACTGTTACTGTTACTGTTACTGTTACTGTTACTGCTACTGTAACTGTTACTGTTACTGTAACTGTTACTGTTACTGCTACTGTTACTGTTACTGTTACTGTTACTGTTACTGTTACTGTTACTGTTACTGTTACTGTTACTGTGAGAGGCCTGTAGCCCGTCGTCACTCAGGTGACATGCACGCACAAGCACACACACATTTCACTGCACATCCTATATGTGTATGTGACAATTAAACTTTTTGTAACACACACACACACACACACACACACACACACACACACACACACACACAAGAACGCACACATGTGGGTACACACGTATGCACGCGAACAAATACACACACACACACACACACACACACACACACACACACACACACACACACACACACACACACACATGCGGGTACACACGCATGCACACACACACTCACACACAAGCATGCATGCACACAGATAGACACTCAGACACACACACACACACACACACACACACACACACACACACACACACACACACACACACACACACACACACCTTTCAGAGGGCTCTGCTATGCCACAATGCGCCTGCCTGGCGGTGAGTGGTGTTGAAACTCGAAGGCTCGGAGGCTGTTTGCTGCTGTAGTGATTGCATTGCATGCAATCGGTGTCTGACACCTGAAGTGGACACACCGCCCCAGACTAGACTCTCATCTCTGGGGTCGGGGCAGCTGCCAGCACCCCCTCGGTGGAGCCTCTGCTGCTCTACCCTGCTCTTTATAGACCCAAAATCGTCTCGTCTCTCTCTCTGCAATCCTCTCTCTCTCTCTCTCTCTCGCTCTCCCTCACTCTCTGTGGAGGTCAGAGATAAGCCTGACGCAAATGAACTGACCACTGGGCAAAAAAAAAAGAAGAAGCAAAACCGAGCAACCAGAGCCCAGAAGTGTGCGTTTGAAAGCCTCGCTGCTGTGGGAGATCCACGGCAGCGTGTCAGCTCCCGTTGTCTGCCGGCTCACATGACATATAGCCATGTTTGTTTTATTGTATTTATTTATTTCTTTTTTTTGCGCCCCAGCCATTCAAATGTACAGCAGCAGAGATGCTGTTGTGATGCTGTTGTGTTTGTTTTGTCAGAAAAAAAAAATTACAAACCCCAGTTCCCGCGGCCGGACGTTGCATTTGCTTGCATCACATCCCAAAATCGGTGGTGAAATTCAAGAGGGGGAAAAAAAAATGAAGAAAATCAAGAAGGAAAAAAAAAGATCGGACGGATGCCGATTGATCGGACGTGTTTGCGGAGGAATCAGTAAACAACATTAATTTCCTATGAATTAGTAAAAGGAGGAGGAAATGGCAATCCTCCAGTGGATTTGTTTTCGTCCGCAATCAAGTTAATCGACTGTAAAGACAGAAACTTGGACGGGAATCGGATAGTGATGAAATTATCGAATCTGTGACTTTCACCTGAGAGGTTTAAAGTGAGTTTCTCTCATCGTGAAATTGCGCCGATATTTCCGACAAACAATCGGTCGTCCAGGAATACAAATATAATATGCTGGCTTGCAGAACTGTAACATGCTAATGGACGGGTGTCTGGGAGTCCTCCTTACTGTACAATTTAGAAGAATTAACGGCGGAGCGCGTTGAGCCTTGTCGCTTCGGGGGGGAAACAGACGCGGCGAGTTGATCCAGATCTTTTCCGAAAGCACCCCGAGATCACACACCGCCTGGAACATCAAAAAAGTGTCCGCGCACATCTTCTTAATGGGCTTAACCGGGATGAATTATTCACAACTTGATTCGCTCCTTTCTGGCCACGCAGATCCACAACATACATGAACGGCCATCGCTGTGTTTAAGTATGTTTTGAAGTTTTCTTTGGGGGAAGGGGGCGCCTCGTTTTACAAAAATGTTACGCTTCTCGAGAATCCAGTCGTGGGAACGCTGAGTTTTGCAAACTATGTGATCGGAATCTTTTCGTCGTAAATGTTCCACGTACAAAGTACAGTTTCCCACAGTGATGATACTATCCAATAGGTTTGATTCTTATTTGTTCAAACCACTTTCAAGTCTGTCTTCACTTTCTTGTTTCTTACAAAATTCCATAAAATATATATTTTTTTAAATGAGCTGAGAGGGTTGATGGTCTATAAACCAGAATAGCCACCATTACATCATGACAGCGCTCTATATTTACCTACTAGCGTTCTCTCTGAACGGCTGTAACAACCCCGACGTCTGCAGTCCACCTGCTGGCATGCTTGGGCAAGATGGCCGACCCCTACTGCTCCTTCATGACTGCTTTCTAAAAAAAGAATAATGAGAAGAAACTGTTTCTATCCCAAAATTGTTTTGGGATAGAAAAATGGTTCATAAATTATCATTTGCTAAATGGTAAATTAATAGTGTTTGTCTTTTTTATTATTTCTCTTCGAAAGAAAGTTCAGACCACAAGGATGAATTTTCTGGTCTGTGTTCCAACAATATCGTCATATATTCTTGCGTTTCTCGCATTAAAACTGTCGGTTTTCATCGCGCCAAACAACTGCCGCTCGTCGCAGACGGTCTGCGTTTCCCCCTTTTTTCGTTTTTTCACAATTTTCCGAACTTTTCAAACACACTTTTCCCACACATTCCCAGTTCTCATTAGTCAGTGATTAATATTTTCGTATCTCCCTGGCTTATTGAATCTGAGAAACTTTGAGAAATACAAACGGAAAAGAAATCTGGAAAATAATTGTGAAAATTTAAAGAAAGACTCCCCTCCTGGACCAAATGACCCTTCCGTCGTGTCACATGGTCTTCTAGTGGGAGCTTTGGCAAACCTTGTGGTGGGGGGGGGGGGGGGGTCTGCAGGAGAGCTAATCTCTCATGAGAAGATGAAACACGTCTTCTGCTCCTTCTCCAGAGGAAGAGGAGGAGGACTGCTGAACACCATGCTGATCTTCACAGGACATTGTGAAGAGGAGGTGGAGGGAGGAGGAGGAGGAGGAAGAGGAGGAGGAGGAAGGGGTGTGTGCTGTAATGATGCCTCTTTCACTCTTGGATGTGTGCTTGTTTTTCCGATCTGAGGAAATTATGACTGTAGGAATGCCATCACACCCCCCCCCCCTCCATCCCCTCCCCACCTCCCCCCCCAGACACACACACACACACACACACACGCACACACACACGCACACACACACACACCTCTCGAAGTCAGTCGTCAAAAGTCAAAAGTGTGGTCAGGTTTCTTTTCCACACTATCTTCCGTGCTCTCGGTGTGCCGATAGCGTTGTTGTGTTTACGTCCCCGATCGACGCCGCTAAATAATAGTAATAATAATAATATCACATCTCTCAAACAAGTCTCATCGTTATTTGGACAAGTCTCGGACCCTCTGCGGCCCCTGCGCTCGCTGGGCGGGAAAAAAAACTACGCACAACGTTAACCGATAATCACCACCATCTCTCTCTCCGTTTAATGTTCTCCACGTGACGAAGAGACGAGGGTTCACGCGGACGTCCTGCGAGGACGGACGTTCCTGCAAGCAGCCCGTTTGTGTGTGTGTGTGTGTGTGTGTGTGTGTGTGTGTGTGTGTGTACACTTACGGGTGGGTGGACTCAGGTGGTGGAAACACTCCAGATCTGACGGACCAAACGCAACCGAAAGCCCACCGGTCAAAATTGATCGATCCCTCATATTCAAACCGCATCTTAAAGACGAGAAAACAACGAACAACGAACAACAACAACAAATTAGTGCCTTTTCTTATGATTACTCCCCCCGTCCCCCCCGTTGAAATAAAAGGACCAAATGGACAATAAAGACCATTGATGATCCCCACTGTCAAGCGCTCGCAATTTCCCGCCGTCCGCGCCCGAGCAAATTAGCAGAGACCTTGTGGTGCGGTGTGCGGGATTAAAGGGGCGCACTATCTCAGGGCTGCGCTTCTCAGATAACCGCACCTAACGCAACCTTTCTCTCCAACACACAATTACCCCTCTCTCTCTCTCGCTCTCTCTCTCTCTCTCTCTCTCTCTCTCTCTCTCTCTCTCGATCTCTCGCTCGCCCGCTCACCCCCACACAATCCCCTTTACCGCCTCCCCTTTGAATTTCATCAGGGGCTTAATTAGTATACAAATAAAACTTCCCTTATCTCCCGCGCGCCCTAATTGGCCTGTCTTTAGTTATGCCTGGCGAGTGTGTGCGCGTGCGTGCGTGTGTGTGTGTGCGTGCGTGCACGTGTGTGTGTGCGTGCGTGTGTGTGTGTACGTGTGTGTGTGTGTGTGTGTGTGTGTGAGAGCCGGGGCCCCTGTAATTAGGGTGACCGTGTTCACCTTTCGCTCTCAGACGCACTGGTGCTCTGGGAGCCCGCTAGGGACGGGGCGGGGGGGGGGGGGGGGCACACACACACACACTCTTGTATGTGTGTGTGATATTGCATGCTGCATGTGTGTGTGTTCATGTGTGTGTGTGTGTGTGAGTTGTGTGTTTGTGGGGCTGTGCGAGGCTATGGGAGTAGGAGTGGGGTGGTGGGGGGCAGGTGTTGACTATGTGTGTGTGTGTGTGTGTGTGTGTGTGTGTGTGTGTGTGTGTGTGTGTGTGTGTGTGAGGAGGTGGTGGTGGTGGTGGTGGTGGTGTCGGTGGGGGCGGGGGGGGGGCGGGGGTGTTCAGGATTATTGCTATGCAATCATTCCTGGGCCGTCCCAGCGGTGCTCTCATGAGCCTGCTGGGCTTTGGGTGCTGCTGGTTCCCACTGAACCGGCCGTCCTACACCGTGGGCCTCTGCCCTCTCTCTTTCTCTTTCTCTCTCTTCCCCTCTCTCTCTCTCTCTCTCTCCCTCCTCTCTACCCCCTCTCTCCCCTCTCTACCCCCTCTCTCCCTCTCTCTCTTTTTCCTTCTTTCTTTCTCACCTTCCTTCTCTCTCCTTTTTTTCCGCCTTTAAATTCTTTTTCCCTTCTTTCCTGCTCCATGTGTTTCTCTTTTCGTCGTTCTCTTTTTTTGCGTTTTTCATTTCTCTCCTTCATTCTTTCATCATTTTTTCTCTTTTCTTATTCTCGCTTCCTTCTCTCGTTCTTCTTCTTGTATTTCATCGTCCCTCCGCTATCTGTCTTCCTCTCTTCCTTTCTTCCTCGCTCTCTCTCTGTGTATTAGTTGTACCCCCCCCCCCCCCCCCCCCCCCCCCCGCAGTATATATATTGATTATCTCCGTCCCTCCTCCACCACAACTTAATATCGGGTGACAGTGCTCCATGCCCCCCTCCGTAATTAGAGTTCACCGCGGAGGAGGTGGAGGAGGTGGAGGAGGTGGAGGAGGTGGTGTGGGCTTCTGCTGGGTCAATTAGACTCCTTTGTTATTAAACTTGATTCATCCCCTTCTCCTCCTCCTCCTCCACCCCCCTGGATGCTCACCCAGGGTACCGGGACATATCCCCTCCTCAAATTGGCTGTCTGGCAAATGATCATGTTGATCACAGCGAGACGGACCCCGACGCCAACACCTCCTTCGCTGTACCCCAACCCCGCCACCACTATGACTATCACCACTATGGCTATCATTCACCACCACCACCAGCATCACCAGCATCACCACCTCTATGGCTATCATCACACCACCACCAGCATCACCAGCATCACCACCCACCACTATGGGCTATCATCACCTACCACCACCACTCACCACAAACTATGGACTATCCACCACCACCACTATGGGCTATCATCAACCACCACCACCACCACACCTACCACCACTATGACTATCACACCACCACCACCAGCATCACCACTACCACCACCACCACCACTATGAAATCATCAGCAACCACCCACACCATATGGCTATCACACCACCACCACCACCACCACCACACCATCACACCACCATCACCACCACCATCACCCACCACCACCACCCACTATGACTATCATCAGCACCACCACCACCACCACCATCACCACCACCACCACCACCACCAACACCACCACCACCATCACCACCACCACCACCACCACTATGACTATCATCACCACCACCACCACCACCACCACCAGCATCACCACCACCACCACCACCACCACCACCACCACCACCAGCACGAGCACCACCAGCAACATCAACAACACCACTCGTACATCCCCCTGCCTCCACACGCCAATACGTTAGAAGGATAGCTATAGAGACGTACACTTTGAACCATAATCCCAGAATCTCAGAACTCAAAGAGAAAACTAAAAGGAAAAACCACTGCACTGCACACACACACACACACACACACACACACACACACACACACACACACACACACACACACACACACACACACACACACACACACACACACACACACACACACACACACACACACCCAACACATCCTCTGGTAGTCGTGCTACAAATAAGACTAAAGGAGACAGATTGGTGTGCTTGACGTTTGACGACCTGAGTTCAGGTGTCGAGTGGAAGAGTGGATACGAATTCTGGCGATCACTCTTGCTACTATGACTACTACTACTACTACGAATACTACTACTACGAATACTACTGCTTACTGTTTGCTGCTATTACTTGTTGTTTGTTGCTATTACTTTATCATGTTGCTGTGTCATGTCAATGAACTCATTTATGAATTAATGAATGTCTTCATTTGAACAGGGACAAAGTACTTAATAATTCATTAACCTTATAAGAGTCATCCCCACGTCCCCAACCCTGGAACAACTTTGCTGTGTGAGTATCCACTTATTGCATTGGTGTGTTGAGTCTCTGTCTCTCGGCCAGAGTCTCTGGGATGCTGAGGTGGAACGGAGAGAGAGAGACGGAGACGGAGGGTGGAGACGGAGGGTGGAGGGCGGGGGTGGGGTTGGAGGGGGTGGGGTTGGAGGGGGGGGGCCAGCCTGTTGTCAGCGGCTCAGCGGCCATCTCACGCCCGCACCGGCCGGGCGAGGAGTGTCAGGCGGTAGAGAGAGGCAGCCGCCGCCCCATGCAGAGAGAGAGAGAGAGAGAGAGAGAGAGAGAGAGAGAGAGAGAGAGAGAGAGAGAGAGAGAGAGAGAGAGAGAGAGATGCAGAGAGAAAGGAAATGATAGAGAGAAAGGGGGGGAGAGTGATAGGGAGGGAGAGAGAGAGAGAGAGAGAGAGAGAGAGAGAGAGAGAGAGAGGGCCATGCAGAGCCAAGAGACACGGGGGAGAGAGGGGGGGAGGGCGGGAGGGAGGGAGGGAGAGACAGACATACAGCGCGAGAGAGCGAGAGAGAGACAGACAGACAGACAGACAGACAGACAGAGAGAGAGAGAGAGAGAGAGAGAGAGAGAGAGAGAGAGACGTGGAGATTGGGGATGGAACGAAAACGAGAGAGGAGGAAAGAGACGAAAAGAAGAAAAAGAGAGGGGGGAGAGAAAAAGATGGAGGGCGATATGGACAGGGGGCGGGAAGGGGAAAGAAAGGAGGGAGAGGAGTAGAAGACAAAGAGAGAGAGAGAGAGAGAGAGAGAGAGAGAGAGAGAGAGAGAGAGCCCTCTGCATGGCAGCAGCCAGGCAGGAGCAGCAGCAGCAGCAGCAGCTAGCGATGGGCCCAGCCCCAGGGAGCACACCTCCAGTAGACAAAAGATCAATTCTCTCCATCTCACTCCCGGCTCCTGATAACGAGCAAAAGTTCAGCAAGCCCAGGAGCTGCCTCGCCTTTGAAATGTGCAACAATCTGGAGTGCCAGGCACAAGAAGTTACGTTCACACCAGCACCACGCATACGCACGCACCATTACTGTACTGTACATGGAGACACATGCCTCGCTCTCTCTGCCTTGATCTCTCTCTCTCTCTCTCTCTCTCTCTCTCTCTCTCACTCTCTCTCTCGCTCTCTCTCTCGCTCTCTCTCGCTCTCTCTCTCTCTCTTCAGGGTTTAATGGGCATTGAAGAATAATAGTTCATGTAATTGTTAGACCCTATTTACTGTGAAAGGTTACCGTGTGTGCAAGGATTTGTTCTACCATTAAAAAAACCAAATAATAGAAGAAACACAATGGTTTCAGCAAATTACGCCAAATAAAATAAAGTCAAGTCTCCGTAGTATTCGACAACCACCGACCCACCACCACCACCACCACCCCACTCCCCACCCACCAAAAAAAAAGAGAATAACGGTTTATGGGAGCTCTGCTGAAGTAAACAATTCCGGACAGAGAAGCCGTTGCATTTGCTCAGAATCACAACATCGTTTGTGACGGCGCGCTGTGCCAACGCCGTGTGGTTTTTGCGTAGTGATTGTGGGTAACTTTGTTATTGGCAACAGCCCACCACAGTCAAACTGGAAACATGGGGCCTTCGAGTGCTGCTTGACTTTACTCTGCCGCCTCCTCCTCCTCCTCCTCATCCTCCTCCTCCTCAGCCTCAGCCCTCCTCAGTGGTCCTGGTAAACCTTCTTGTGCTTTGGAGTTTTAGTTTATGGAATACACACTGACATTTTCTCCCTGTTTCCTGTTTGTGCTTCTATACTAAAGTGACATCTCTGTGTGTGTGTGTGTGTGTGTGTGTGTGTGTGTGTGTGTGTGTGTGTGTGTGTGGTGTGTTCTCCTAAAAAGCCCCTCCGTCTGTGTTTGCTTAGTGCTGCTTTTTTTCCTCGCTCTTTTGATTTTTGTGCAAAGAGTAATCCAATATAACCCCCTGTGCTCACACACTGTCCCGAAATATGGAACATCGACGTACAAATTGAGACTTTGCTGTCGATCAGAGAGCACGTTTCTCAGTGGTCCACACGTGCTGAGTGGAGTGATGGAGATGAAGTTGACGTGAAGCATCACTTCCTTATTGTTATTATTCAAAACATCGGTTGAAATCGTACTCGGCTGCCGTGAATTAAACCGCGCAAGTCATCGCGTTCTCGTCGCAACCTACGCTCGCGTTAGCGGCGTCGGGCTTGTTAGCGCACACTCACCCCCCGCTTAGAGTACTTTATTTGGTGAGCAAATGTCAAAACATTGCTTCTTTAATGTTGCCAATGATTACAACTCCCCCGGGGAGACCGCCGCTAATCACGGCCCACAGCAGATGAGTCAGACACTATTTGTATATGCAGATTTATTCCTTGGCCCGGTGTTTACACACACACACACACACACACACACACACACACACACACCAACACACCCCCCACCCCTTTCCGCACACACATGTTACCCAGGTTTTTGCTAATCAAAGTGGGGGGACCGCTTTTTAGTGTCGAGCACGCGTCCTGCAATGGAGTCTGGGTGGGAGCTGTCATCTGGCCAGTGTTGTGTTTGTCATGTTCTGCCTGAGCGGTACGACGCGCCGCGCGGGAAGGGCGGCCACCTCACACCGCTGACCTTTTTACACGCTTTTTCAATTACCGGAGAGGACAGAGAGGGACGCCGAGGGGTCCGCCCCGCAGAGCAGCTGTCTCCGCTGTCTCCGCCGCGGAACATCTGCCCGTCCGGCATGGCGATGGTGGCGGCGGTGGTGGTGGTGGTGGTGGTGGTCTCTCTCTCTCTCTCTCTCTCTCTCTCTCTCCCAGCGAGGTCCTGCCCTGCCCCTGCTGCAGGGTGGGCAGGTGCGTGTCGGGGGCCGGGGCCTCCTCTGTCATTAAGAGGACCAGCTGGGCTGTCACGGGGCCCCGGTGTCATCCATGACCCTGTATAGCAGCCCCCCTTGCGGTGGAGGAGGAGGAGGTGGTGGTGGTGGTGGTGCTGGTGGTGGTGGTGGTGCTGGTGGTGGTAGTGGAGGAAGTGGTGCTGGTGGAGGAGGAGGAAAGCGGAGTAGGAGGAGGAGGTGGTGCTGGTGCTGGTGAAGGAGGTGGTGGTGGAGGTGGAAGAGGAGGAAAGAGGAGTAGGAGGAGGAGGAGGTGGTGCTGGTGAAGGAGGTGGTGCTGGTGGATGGAGGAGGAGGAAGGGTAGGAGGAAAAGGAGTTAGAGGAGGTGGTGTTGGAGGAGGTGGAGGGGAAAGAGTGGGAGGAAAGAGGAGTAGGAGGAGGAGGTGGTGCTGGTGCTGGTGGTGGAGGAGGAGAAGGAAAAGGAGATGGAAGGAGGAGCAGTAGGAGGAGGAGGGATTTTTGGTGGTGGTGAAGGAGGAGGAGGAGAAGCAGGAGGTGGTGGCTGTGGTGGAGAAGAGGGCGGGAGGAGGGAGTGGAGGAGGAGATGGTGGTTGTGGTGGTGGTGGTGGTGGTGGTGGTGGTGGAGGCGATGGAGGGAGGAAGGAGGAGGAGATGGAGGGAGGAGGAGGAGGAGGAGGAGGAGGGAGCAAGTGGGCAATCCTTGACAGGGCGGTTGAGGGCAAAGCCACGTGTGGAGAATCTATGAAGGACACCTGTGTTCTCTCTCTCTCTCTCTCTCTCTCATCTTCTTCCTCTCTCTCTCTCCTCTCCCGTTTGTCTCTCTCCCTACTCTCTCTATCTCTCTCTCTCCACTACCGCTCCTCCTCTCTCCATCTCTTATCTATGGCGCCACACTGCCAAGCCACCGCTGCACGCCTCCCCCCGCTATCCTCACCCCCTACCTCCCCACCTACCCTCACCCCTAACCTCGCCCCCGAGCCCTCCCTCTCAGTCAGGTGCGCAGGAACGCACGCCACGTCACACTAACGTCCCGGTCGCATGATAAAGGCGGGAGCCATCACCTCTGTGGCTCCGGCCCCCTGCTGTGAATCTGCAGAAGAAGAGCAATATTGTCCGTATGGAAAAACATACAGTATGTGCATTATTATTTCATCCAGCCGCATAAAAGGTATTTGTTTTCTTTTCAAAGAAATAAACATGTTTTTTTTTATATTTAACGACTCTGGAATTATGACTTCATTTGAAGAAATCAGTTAGTAACTAACCAGAGACAAAAAGGAGAAAAACAGTGATCAATTATTCATTTGCCCGAGAATATTTTAAAGCTAATGTGAAATTTACACCGCGTGTAAATAATGGTTAATTTTTGGTTATCTGGCACGAAGACATTTTATTTGTAGTATTCCTGGAAACCTTGTCGTATTGGTAGGTAAGATTTCGGATTAGATTCTTTTTAACCAAAAATTATAGTTTCCTCGCCTTAAGTTGGGTAATGTTATATGTACTTTTAGAGTACAAAAATCCACACATAAATCCAGAAAGTTGTTCTCTTTAAAGCATAACCGTGCCGATTTCCAATGTTATCTCCGTTAGTCAGTCGAAAAATGGGCGAATTAAGTTCCCCTTTATGAGCTAGCTTGCTTTGCACACGTCCCTAAACCTGCCACCCAAAAAACAAAGCTACAAGCTAGCCTAGCTTAGCCTAGCCTAGCCTAGCGGGGTTTGAGTGCGTTTGAAGCTTGGCACAGGCGCCTGAGAAAGACTGATTGCCCAAGAAGGTCTGTCCGTGCGCGCGCCTGCGTTCGAAATGATGGAGAGGACCGTGTCTCACCCTGGAATAATGCATCTTCTCTCTTTAAAATTACCCGCGCCGTTCAGCTCGCTTCAATCTCCACTAACGGTAATTTCCACTCGATAAACCCCACGGGAGGGCGTCCACGCGGCGGGGGTAGGAGGTGGCGGTGAAGGTCCTGTGGTATGGTTGACTAAGGATTAAAATACAGGTCAGATTCGGACGAGCAATTTTATATATATTCGCGCTTCTTTTTTTTAAAGGGGCCAGTGAACCCAAAATCTTGTCCTTTGTAAAAAAAACTGTGTACATACCGATGTCTTTTGTTGCTGTTCGTCTCCACGCAACACAAGTTTGTGAACGTTCACCACGGGTGCCTCGCATTCGGCCAACATCTTCTACTGTGAATTCAAGGCTGCCGTTCTGTCGGCAACTGTGTTACGTTCGAAGTGTTTTTCGTGGAAAAGTAACTCTTTTCTACGACATTTGCACAAAGGAGAAAGAACGCTCAAAGGCACGGTGTGTGTATGGTCGATCTAATGGCCGAGGGCTAAACTTCTCAAGACACTTCTGTCATCATACTCGTAACATCGCTCATCTATATTATGTTCATGTTTAGGCCACGGTACCGTCATGGGCTTTAAATAAGAAAAAATCACAAAGTTGTCTTTGGTCATAACCAGTGGGATAACATGTCCCCCTCTTTCCGTGAAACCTGATTTAAAATCTAAATTTAACACAGAAAGAATTTTAAAAATGTCAATTTTCTTCCTGTTCAAATTGGACCTGAAATATAGAAGAAATAGGAGCTTGGGAACACAAGCACATATCTTGGAATTGTTAGAAATTGTGCAAAAGCGGTTTCTTGGTTTTCTTTTGTACACCATGACATGTGCTTTCTTTAAAAAATATATATTGTTTAATTGTTTTCTAATTGTAATGTCATTTAGCAGGCATTTTTATTCAAAGCAACTTTGGGGTGGATTTAGTTTCATTGTACGAGTTGTTTTAAGCTTTGTTAAAACAGACCAAAACAAGCCAAATATAATGAATCGTTGTATATTGTATTGATAGCCTATTGTTTATGATCGGTCATGCCTGCTTGTGGTATAAAGCCGATAGATAGACCCCCCATGTCACAGCCTATCAGATAGATACAAGACTAATTACCAACTGTCTTGAAATTCATATTCATGAGAAAGCTAGAAGCTTTATCTATTAATTAAAAGATTACAACAAATCTATTAATACATATTTTTTTATTCCTATTTCTTTAAAACGGGGACATTTCCAGGGAGAGCTCCAGCAGAGGACGTCGGGTCACCCTGAGAGCTACAG
The DNA here is from genome assembly GCA_002895965.2 of Coryphaenoides rupestris. Classification (NCBI taxonomy): domain Eukaryota; kingdom Metazoa; phylum Chordata; class Actinopteri; order Gadiformes; family Macrouridae; genus Coryphaenoides; species Coryphaenoides rupestris. Next base: position 10,099 of record PIJE02001536.1, on the reverse strand, counting down.
AGCTTCGCTTAAATTACACCTTTTAATGGTGTCCTTAAATCAGGATCAAGTCCTTAAATCAAGCCCTTAATTCAGGTCCTGAAATGTAAGTCACTCAGTGAAGTCAGAAATCAAGTCCTTAAATCAAGTCCTTCAATCAAGTCCTTCAATCAAGTCCTTCAATCAAGTACTTTAAAGTCAGTACTTTAAATCGAGTTCTAAATCAAGTCCTGAAAATCAAGTACTTCAATGAAGTTCTGTAAATCAAGTCCTTAAATCAAGGTCCTTCATAGTCAAGGTCCTTACATTATTTCCTTCAAATCAAGTCCTTCAGTCATTGTCCTGTAAATGAGGCTTGACTTCAGTGAAGTACATAAATCAAGTCATCCTTAAATCAAGTCCTTAAATCAAAGTCCTTACAATCACTGTCCTTGAAACTACCAGGTCCCAGAATCAAGTCCCTTCAATCATAATTCCTTAAATGTCAGACGTCCTCCAAACGCAGATGTTACTTAACTATCATGTCCTTAAAATGCATGTCCTTGAAACTCACTCACGATGAACGCCAGGCTGCTTAGACTAAATCAATGGTCATTAAAGTCTGAAGTCAAAGACCACAAAAACAACTTTTAGTCACGCCATCATATGAGAATTCCTCTCACTTTCATAAACCATTAATCATGGGATAGATCTGTTCTGCTGGAGCCCCATGTGCTCTGTATTCTCCCTCTTAGTTCCATGTTTACCATCGTCTCAATTGATTAATGCTAAATCTAAGCAGCAGCAGCAGCAGCAGCAGCAGCACAAAAAAAACAACAACGCAATCATTGACGGAAAGTGAACCAGGCAGGAATAAAGTCTTGTTTGTTTGGTCATTTTCTTTCGCAATAAATTGTTTCTTTCTCTCTTTTATCACAGTGTGCACGTGTGTGTATGTGTATGTGTGTGTGAGAGTGTGTGTGTGTGTGCATGTGTGTGTATCCTCGTAATCCCCCCAGCCTCACCTACAACGTGTACACACACACACACACACACACACACACACACACACACACACACACACACACACACACACACACACTTGTCTGGCGTTATTGGCAGTGAGTCTTCAGCCTTCGACACCTCCAGCCTCCCTGGTGGCCGTTGTCACAGAAGAAAGAGAATGATCAATATCCCAGTTAAACTCCACTTTCAAAGCTCATCGTAACGGGGGCCTCTACCACCACCACCACCCCCACCCCCTCCCCCACCTCCCCTCCTCCCTCCCATCCCTCCTCCCATCCCTCCCCCCCCCCCCCCCTCTTCTTTTAATGAATTTTCTTTCATTTCACACAAGTTTTTAAAACATCAAACAATAAAAAAATCGGCCGGGGCACAGTAAAATATTTAGATCTATTGACTGCGGTTGAAAAATGTAGAGGGCAAAAAAATAAAAAATAAAACTCCAGTGGGTTTGATGCTGATGCCTTGTGAGCACTTTAATCCGCCCGGCACGCGCTTTTATCTGCCTGGGCATCTCCACGCGGAGCAGGGAAGAGCAGCGCAGGCCTGGAGAGAGTGATCTCCGAAGATCGTGCAACTCTTTCTTAAAGAAAAGCCCTTACCTCTAAGTGGTCTGCTTCTCACCATGAGCCTCCTCCTCCTCCTCCTCTTCTTCGTCTTCTTCTTCTCCTCCTCCTCTCTGTGTGTTTAGGAGCACGGTGGTGGTGGTGGTGGTGGTGGTGGCGGCTGTGAATTGCATGCGTGAAGGTTGTAGTTTTGTAGTTTTTGTATTTTTTTGTGCGGGGAGGAAGATGTGAGGGAGAGGAAGGTGGAGGACGGAGATGGGCGAACTGTCGTCACGTCTGCGAGGTAATCATTTTCGTGTGTCTTAGTCGAGCGTGAGTCTCGTCGTCACCTCTGTCATGTATTCATTAAAAAAGAAACCAAATCTTATTTGATTTGTTTTGCCCAGTGTGGAAGGACAGCATCATATATTAAATAATACTTAATAATAATAATAATAATAATAATAATAATAATAATAATAGTGCTAATAAAAAAATAGAAATTGTAAACAATATACACATTTTTTCTAGAAATATGATCATCGGCACCAAGTCATGAAAAGCAAACAGGCAAAAAAGTTATCAACATTTTTTAATTTTGTCAGCAATACCAGAATATATTGGAACTAATAAAGACGCCTGCTTATAAAGAGTCCCATTACATGTTAAATCTGAGGTGAATCCTTGACTTTTATCCCGGGATTCAAACTTGAATCAAAGGCTTTATTTATGTGGCCCACTTTTCGTTGCAGGAACACGCAATATCCGACATAGAGTTTGTGTTGTGTGTTGATATCTGGTTGCACAGTCAGTAGCTCCGTTAGAGCCGCGGACTTGATGGTGATGTGATGGTGTACCGATGTGTGTGTGTGTGTATGTGTGCGTGGTGCGTGTGTGTGCGTGCGTGTGTGTGTGTGTGTTGCGTGCGTGCACGGGGCTCTGGCGGGACAGCCATGGCCTTGACACCAAACATCTGCGCTGTGGTTACATTTGGTTGGGGTGGGAGAGTGACACAGCCACATCTGCCAGGGTGCACATGTGCCCTGGCAGATGTGGCTGTGTCACTACCCCCC